>JABASD010004095.1:0-16872 GCA_019776165.1 Pogonognathellus flavescens
CAGGTTTATATTTTGTAAGCATCTGTACATTGTTAATGGGACGCAGTAAATACTGAAAAATATTATGTGGGCACATTGATATGTACAGTTAGTGCAATGCATATAAAACATTAATGTCTACTTGCAATGTTGCATCTGTACATAGGTACTCATCACAAGAGAATGAATATTTGTATACATAAACTAAACTACTGGGTAGGTACACAATGTAATGTGGTACAACATATATTTAGAAAATAATAGAATACATGCGCTTCTACTACCACCAAGTGTATGAGGATAACCATCCGAACTCTCAACACGCTCGCATACGAAATGCTCTTTGCTTTCCACCTCACCATAAAAACAAAATAGCTTAAAAGCTGAATTAGTCTAATGTGTGCCGACAGATATGTGTGTTACTACGATTACAGATACGATTTGCTTAGAGATAAAAGATTGCAGAACAGAACCAAATATAGCCAGATGAGTCGGAAAGAGGAGTACTGTGTAGCGGTAAATGACGGGCGGTCCCTCCCCTCGCTCACTTCTAATTGACAAACTACCCAACCTTCGCATAATTAAACAGTCCAAATGGCAATAATAGAATACCATAATGTCTTCACTGTGCCACACACTATCTTCTTTTGTTCATTTAATTTGACTCTTACCCCCGTTAGTCTGACATGCCCAAATGTATTTTCCATTGTTCAGTCTCAGTCTCTTCAGTTGTTCACTGAAGTTCACTTCACTAAGCTTTCCTTACATTTTTTATTTCTAGACTCAAACTATACCGTTTTGCCAAAACAATGGGCAATACCTACTCATTAGTTTATTACTGTTACGCAATGTATAAGGCACTATACAGATAGAACTTCAGACCGAATAATAGATACTTAATCCCATAGCACTCACACCCAAAGTATACAAATAATATTTACACACTCAATTAAAAATGGTACAATCAAGAGTCTAATGCTATATAAAAAATCCCTGCTGTAAAAATTCATGTTCTGTGCTGACTTTAACTAACGATTCGTTAGTTTCATTCAAAAGACATCAAATCTTATAAACTATACACCCTAACATTTCATGTACTACAATTAATGTTAGTGCTTACACAAATCTAGATCTGATTTTCGATTCAACTCAATACATACTTAGAAAATCATAAATCTCGTAAGTTTCTCAAATGCGAGTGAGAAATATTAGTGTATACGTGAAGTAGTCGATTTCATATAGAAACTACTATTTAGGTAAGGTAGTAGTATCTCAATTTTATATGACAGCATAATTAATACCAATGCAGAAATAGCACACAAAACAGCTAAATAATGTTGTTACCCCAATGCTTTGTAGTTTTGAAGGCAGTAAAGAATCAGATAGGCCCTGGGTAATTACTAAAATTAGGATGCATAAATCACAATACACAACACACACAAACTTTCATGCTTCCCTTTGATACAACTCACTTAGAATTCAAGAATGCGTTAAACTTAATGAAATGGAACTATGGAACTATTGAAGTAATATTTTGGATTGGTTCCGGCACTAAAGAGCACAGAAAGACAACACAGTGTAAGATTTCGGTTTCCCGTAAGTAGAACACGTGTAGCTTTTAGTGAAATAAGCCGAGTTCTGTCTACAGAGGTATGTAAATAGAGAATTGTACGTTTAGAATAAAAGACTCAACAGTTTAAAGGTTTAATGAATTCCCCAGAGTTTATTACACCTAAAGTTACTGCAAGTGTGAGGCTAATTTTCAAATAAGTTCAATTCAGCTCAGTTCGTATAAGAGCAAGTCGGTTCACGCTAAGCGATTTTTTGCCGAGATAACGACACTGTACAAGATAAACGTTTAAGTAAACGGCCGGTTTTTGGCATAGCATTCAGGAAAATCCTGGACAAGAGACAAGAGTTGCTGGCAGACGAAAGACCTTGCGGCTAATGAAGAAGAACAGAAGACAGCATCACCTTAACAACAAAGTCGGAATAGGCAAGAAGACGTTGCTATTTCTATACGATCTTCGTTTTATCATTTGCGAGGCGCAAAATCCAGCAAAATTGCATACAGGAAGATAGGGATTTCAGTCGTACACATAGGAAGGTGTAGGATTCATGCGAAAGGAAGAGGTAGTTCAGTTGAGAGACTTGAGACTCTACTTGCTGCTGCATTTTCCTACACTATCTCGTATCCCACCGTAAAAGTAAAACGATCATGTTCAAGTTATTATATAACTGTATACATATACGAGTAGTGTACAAAATGCAGAGTGCATGGTCGGCACAGCACACTAGTACATGAACACAACAACCGCACTAGTAATGTATATAAAAACAAGTCATACAACAGTCTTCAAGTATTTCTGCAATGTACATTACACCGTATACAGTTCTAAGTCTACAAAGTGCACAGAAATGCGTACTAGAGTGCCACAACTCGAGCAGTCAAGCTGCTGCCCTAGCCAACGATTTTGCGCAAAAAGTAAAGCTAGCCGAGACTCATCTCTTTTAGCTACTACTACTTCTAGACTCACAAGGAATACACACACTGATGAAGCGAACTCACACAGTTTGATCTGCTCTTAATATATAAATGCCTAGTTCAACCACTACTACTGTGTTCACTATAAATGTTTCATACATAGCATACCTAGGTTTACATGTAGATACATTTTATCCACAGTACCTTGTACACATGTAGTCAGAGTTACTGGCTACTCGTGCTGTTAAAGTCAACTAAATTTCTATTCCATCTACACGAAAGAGTTACTTTCTCTTATAACGTAGATTTGAGAATTGAACCGAGCGAACTCACGTCGTATCAGGCAAAATGATCTTCCTTTGCCTTTAGCTTTCACCCGCTTCCGCTAAAATAATATGTGTATCCTCTCATTTACGACATTAGCTCATAACGACCAAAACTTGACCAGAAAAACATTCCTTGTTTAAAGACCTAAGAAAAATGGTCGGTTACATGATAATTTGGGATGAAGACGACAAAACTACAGAATGGCTACTTACAGTACTTTCACTAAAGAAAAGAGAGGACTTTCACTTTCGCATCTCTTTCTTTCTACTTCTCTTTGTAATGTAGCGCATTGAATTCCTTACATTACTTTGCATCCCATTGCAAAAACTCAAAGCTCTCATAGCCACAGACAAAGACAAAGTCCCCACTATTTACAAGTTATGCGAGCAAAGTACGTAAAAGAGCTGATGCTATACGAACCAAAGAAAACTAAAGTAACGCACACGTCCCTTTCTTGCATTACGTCCGAAGTAACGACGGCTCTTTTCTTTTCTTTCTCTCTTCTACCCGTTTTCTTGTGCCATTCCCATCTATCTCATGATAATGTTAATGCTAATGCATTTTGCGTACTTTTTAGTAGCTTTAGACTCTCTTATTTCTTATATCTTGCTATTATCTCCACAGAATCTTCCAACTACCAAGAATTTGTATTTGCAGATATATATCCACAATAATATTCCATACGTATTTACCTACACACACATAGGGTTAGTGAAAGACGCAAAATAATACTACAACGTACAAAATAGACATATACAGAACAGAAGAAGCGAACACCCCAACTTTCATAATGGAATTCAAGAACGATATCTTACACTCAGTCATTCGAATAGAACCAACTTGAGATGAGAAGGCATAGATCTTCAACATTCACAATTCAAGCCCCACTGCACTTTCTTTTGGTAATAGTAGTAGTAGAGTGCGTGGATTCTACATAGTGAGTGAGATTGTCCTAAACCATAGACTTCACATAGTACAAGAATAGCTACCAGACTCACCAGAGTAAGTTATATGAAAAGCCGCCACAGAACACCGCACATTTCACATTCAACTATCTTTCAGTCAGTGTCTACATCGAACTGTCTTGTTCTTGTGTGTAAATGCAAACGCAAACTGCCGAGTCTCGTGAAATATTCAAAATGTTCTCGTCCCCCAATCATAATTTTAAACAGATGCACAACCCAAAGAGCCCATCTCATGAATGAATCAAGTGAACTAAAACTGTTCTTTCTCCTCGTCATCTACCCTCTTTTTTCCTCACTACGGATGATAGTATTATAAGGCTATATGGTAATCTTATAATAGTGTGTGTACTCCTAACTGCATGTTCCAGTTCCCCTAAAAACTTGGAAAATTCAAATGCTATATTTATACTAAGTATAACACATAAATAGTCTACATAGTTTGCAAAGTGTAGTAGCAAGAGTAAAGATGAATATCCTAGTAGTGGTAAACTAAGCACCTCTCGTTTAGGAATTCTATAATGGCACACGATAGAATAGTCAACGCTCCTTCATTCTTTGCATATTTCGGATGATTATGAAAAAAACGACAATATCCATAAATCTCGTTAATTTCAATATCATGTCCTGGTCCTGGCTCCCCAGTCTTCCGCTCATATATAGTGTCTCACCGTTTTGTTACTGTGCAATAGAATTTCTTTCGTTTGTTCTAACTTAACTTACAATACATACTACACGAATACGTGTGTGAATTGAATTTCCAAAAATATGTATAGAGCCTAGGCCTAGAGCGTGTGAGTGCAGAGTTTAGACACTACAATATATCATTTGTACACTCACTCTACTTCAGGTTATTCAAAAAATGCAATTCCCCATAATATAATGTCCAGTGTAGTGTAATGTAGACATTTTCTTTACCCATTGTAATCTATGTGCACCATTTCCTTCACCTGAGCTTTCCTTTCATATACATGTTCCATACTGTTTTAGTACTGTGGTCTACACCGCAAATACAACCTCGAAACAGCTTCTGTAAGTAATAAAGACATAACACTGATAACATCTATTCAACTGGTTTTCCTACAGGCTGTTATGATTATAAGGACTTGAAAGACAACACACGCATTAAGAATGACAAGCACACGCGTCCGCATTCCCCATACACAGCAAAGATCCGCGTTCAAGACTCAAAACCTCAAAACACGAATAACTGTGTACGTACCATTACATTACGTAACCCGTTGAACCACGGCATTAAAGCCGGGAGTGTGACCAAGACATTCGAAGTTATATACTAGTAGTTAGCCACCAGAGATATAAGATGTACATACATATCTACTTTAACAATTCAGTTATTATAGCTTGGTTGCTTTGTACAGCTTGTACTACGTCAATGATGGTGTTCGTTATTGGAAAACACCCGGATGTTTGCGTCGCTACTGACTGAGAATCTCCTTTCCTTGTGCACAATTTCCAAGTTCCGAAATAATAAAATGAGAAAACAAACAGAGAAGAGTTCATAGGAAGGAGAAACGACCTAGGTTCTTGGGATCTCCGAATAACGAGAAGGGCGACGGCGACTCGACTGCCGATATTGTAACAAAACAAAATTTATCGTTATTACCCTAATAGGGAGTTTCTCATGAGGATTTTATGACGAAAATTTTTTCTTTCCCATTTCCCTTTGTTCAAGCTTCCAAAGCAAAGCGCGGAGCACTTCTGGATAGGTGGACTGAGAACTGTACAAACGACAGTACAACGCATAATACTGGAAACAAGTTATTCCTTACAACATATGATATAATACATTTACAGAAAACTAACTCTAAATTGAAGTGCACAAAGTGCAATAACATTGTGAATGTCTGTCGATCGGAGCTCTTATTTCTCCTCGCTTTCTATAAATCTGTCATTTTATATTGAATCATCCTATAAATCAATCGATGCTATGTGAAAGTTTGCTGTTAAGTAGTGCATATATTTTCTATGGTGGTACCATTTGCATCAGCTTATACTCTGATAATACATAATGCTCTCGCATTATAACAACTGCACAATATGTATAAAAGTAGTTCGTTTCTGCACAATCATTCCTGTATACTAATTGATCATATTAAATGTTAATGTCTCAATAACAATTAAGAGTAGCACATTAAATAAGAACACAGTCCTTATATTATATTCCAGATAAATTTAATAAGTAGTTGCTTTACCCACAATTATTAATCTAAAAAAATGACCACATACAGGCACTAAAATAAAAATGACATTTACTTATCAAACAAAATATGCCAGGGTAGCTCAGGACGGGATATTATTACTAATTGCTTATTACTACTTATTATTACTGATTTATATACAACACAATTTCTATACAGACAGTTTAGGTTTCATGTGCGTCATATATAGGAACTCTTTGACAGAGTATTCCATGCGAAAGCTAATTGAGCATTTTTTGTTTTCCAAACTCGGCTGCAGGACAGAATATAGAGGGTAATAAAGATAACTGCAGTCCTTTTCATAGGTATAGTAGTTATAATTCACAGAATTAATCTATAACTATGTCACTCCTAATCTGCACGTATGTATCTGTGTATTAGAGTTTTCCTCTTTCGATTCCTCCATACATACAACCGCAACGATGTTTGTGTGTAACATGAGATATTGTGTTAGTAAAACGAGACGAGGAGAGCTGCTTCTTGATGGAAATGTACCTACAGAAATTGCATAGCATAACTATTGGACGTAACATGATAAGGGTTAGAGTTACTATTATACATTTATTTACATTTCCCAATCTAACTAATCTGCTGAGCGATTCTGTCTGCAATAAAATATAATGATTTGACAAATAGACTTATGTGCACAAACAAACAGAAAGACGCTGTTTGCTGTATACGTTCAACGTGGAAATAAAGTATCACATCTAATGGTTTCGCAGAAATGCTGTTGTGCTAGTCAGCTAGTTCAGAGAATTCATTAATTTCAAAACTCGTAATTTGAGTCTGATTAGTGATTACACTGCTGAATAGGCTGATTTTTTGCTTTTACAAAATATCATATTACTATTATTGCAAAGGAAGTAGGTACTAAAGATAGAATCGATCTGAAAATGCTTAAATAGTGCCAGGAAGTAATTAATTTTGCATATAGTAGCGATTAGCTAATAAATACTAACTTAAGTACTACAGAAATCAATGAGTGTATATGAATAAATTAGTTTGGTAAGAACTTGAGAAGCCACAAAAGTGTTAACCACTGGGACGCAGACGAGAAGAGTTTAACGAGTACAGAACAAGAACAACATATTATGTTAAATTACTTTGGTAATTTGAATCTTGACCACGACTGAATTAATAGCCAAAGGAAAGAGTTATTGCATTAACGATCACCAAAGGGCAATGTCGTTTTGTTTGAATGTGAAATATTATACTTTGTAAAAAAGGTGAACAAATAAACACTCATATCTTTCAGGGCAACCACTCAAATACATTTAATTAGTTGCGTATAATGTGTATTACAATACTGTCTATAAATATACTTCTTATTTAATTAGGTATAAAAAATGTGCATTGCTTCGTGAAATTGAATATATATATACCAATATACCTTTATGAAGTATAAAACAAGAAATAATATTATGCCTATCCGTAAATAATATGCTACTTGTTAGTCAATTGCGTTGCTGTGCCTGTTCTCGTCTTCAGATGAATATTCAATAGTTTAATACACTTTATGTGAAGGCCAAATCTGTCCATAATATAATAATATGTAAATATTTTAAATCCAAATCCAGCTAAAGATATAAGTACCTGATGAGTCAGCACCATAGTCCACTTCACTGTGGTCTGCGTTGGACATTGCACTTTTGTAAGTAACTGACAAAAACTTAAGTGTAACTGCGGCAGTTTTCCATACATTTGCTACTTGCTTAAGTAACTTCAAATGTCAATTTTTAGGGCTCTTATAACTTATAACTGTTTGATGATTTCCTTTGTTAATTGTTAGTATAGTCACATGAATAAAACAGACACTACATTTCAGTTCGACGACTCGACGCTTGTATATGTGCCATTCATTAGTACAGTAAAGAACCAACATTAAATACTAAACCTTGTAGCACTGTGAATGAATGAATAGAAAACTGTCAATTCTAACACAATCAGTAAAACTCAATATATGGATTTAGATAAAAAGTAGTGATAGTGATAAGTACATAGCATATCTATAGCTTTATCTTTCTTTATATCGTTTTTAGTTCATCTTGTTAAAAACATTTTTGTTGATAACGCACGAACATGGAAAACAGACATGTAAGCACTAGCATTCTATTGTCCACAAATAACTAGTTATTGGTGGTTATTATTGTGTTGTTTAATAGACAAGTTAACATTATCATTATTATCCTATCTTAATTCCACCACTACTACCGTCTGGCATAATAATTTAAACGCGCCAATCCACTGAAGTCGGTCGCTCCTTTCCTGTCTACTAATAAATGTCATTTTGGTTACATACATATTGTATTACTAACGAACTCGTAGACGGAAGGTCGGATTCGGAATTGTATAGTATTGAAACAACTAAAACGTAAAATGGTTTCTAATTAAGTATGCAGATACAGTGTACATAAAGTAAATATTCATTAGGATTGTCTGTCGCAGCTCGGCTCTGAAATGAATACCACCGGCAAAGGAGGTTTGCTGAGAATGACTACACAAAAAAGAATGCTCATGGAGTCATTTTTGATTTAATTACGCAGCGAGTAATTAGTGAAATGAAATAGCTATAATCCAGCGCACAAAAGTCCAAACTCTGAACACTCCGATCTTACAGCCCTCACCCAGTCATTTGTCATTTCTAACTTGAGTAGACAATCTTAAATACCACCGGTTTTGATGTACAGTATTAATTATTATTATGTAATTGCGATTATTATTGTATCACTTCTCAACCCAAGATGTATGTATTAAACGTTAAGTTTAAAACATTAATATTACGTACAGACGACAGACACCTATCTTGCTGTGCTTGTGCTTACATAAGTTATTATAGTCCTATTATTACAATTTTTCATTCTTAATTGTGTACTTTTCGTTCTTAAAGTGTAAAACCACAATACTCAGAACGGTACTTAATGATCATACCTACATTGATCTACTTACAGTACATAATTCGGTGCATCAATCATCAATTGACTCATGTCGGCTTTTTGGAATACATAACATAAATTTCACATCTTGCTACTTTAAAAATGGCTTAACACACCTTTTTAATTTCTGTAACAACAAATATTATACTCATTTTTGGTGCAATTAAGCTGCACTTAAAAGTACACAGTTTAAGTGTTATCGTTGTTACAGTAAAATAACTGTCTCGTGGTAAAAGTACATACATGCATTTGTGCTTAGATTATTACTTACACTTATGTATGCCTGCAGAGGAAAGTTAAAATTCATACCACAAAGGGGAAGCGGGACGGACAGTATCCGGCCCGGCATTAGTGATTCACTACCTACCTCTACCTGCATAGCACATACAAAGCTGTAAAAATGTTATAAACCGAAATGGTATAGAGAGGCAGTACCTAGTAGTTGGCAACACTATTTAAAAGTTGAGAAGAAAAAGTTCCAAATCTCTAGCAACTTCTTTGTGCATTCTTTATCGTGATATTACATAAGCTTATTTTTGCGTATCTATTTTGCATAAAACGAAGTAGACTCTTTGTTTCAACTTTTGACAATATGACTGCTAGGGATACTGATAAGATTTTACTACTTCTATATGAATGAAAGTAAGTAGTACTTATAAAGTTATATGTATAGAAATAGTACTGCATTTATACACGACCTAATCTAATACCAAAGGAACTGTGCTAGACAAAAAGAAAGACTAACAATAAGGGGTGAGCAATGAATGAGTCTGTAAGGAATAAGATTCAGAAAAACTTGTTTCTTTCATTTCTACCGGATTTACTTCCCCGTTCATACCTTCTCTATTTTATATCATCATTTTGTATATTATGTAAATAATGTATGAAAACTGTGAATATGCATGTATATATATTCTAGTTTAGAGTGAGTGTGTGTGCATAACCTTAATATAAACAGTAAGTAGCTGAGTAGAGTAGAGACATTTGACCGCTTATTTCCAAAGGATTTGCTTCTTTCTCTTACTGCATCCTTACTTATTGTTAGCTTATCCTTTATTACGTCTATATATTTAAACTGAAAAGCATCCCCATCTAATACTCCACAAACTCCCTTAGCTCAAACTTTATGAGTCAACTCAAGGCAGAAAATGTGTACAATAATACAGTACAGAGGGCTCCTCATCCCTATAACTATAACCAGTATGAAAAAATGCATTCTGGATACATGGAAAAGTGAATAATGTTGTTCTCAGAGCTTGTCCCTATCGTCCTGCTGAGTTGAACGGCTGCAAGGATCGGGTTTGGTCTTTTTTCGGTTCGTTTTATTCTCGTAGGCGACGCCTGTTTTAAGTAAAGCTATAAAGAAGTTACAGAGACTTAAGGAGAATTTGCCTTGTGTTGGCAACGAACTGCAAATTCCAATTGGAGGGTTTCATCATGAAGACTCAAAGTGAATTCCTTGTTCATTCTTACTGTTACTCTATAACTGACTTGATGTACACTAGTGTTGACTATGTTAGAGTCTAAACTGAGTAATAAGCACACAGAACCACTGTGACAACTAAAGACAGACTACAAACAAACTGGGCGCAATAATGCACAATGCACAACAGTAAAAGTTGCACACATGCATTGTTCGTAGAAACGTATTATCATCATTGACGTATATTTGTTCCCCAAATATGGTACATTCCACACACATCTTATTCTACCAAGGCAAAGAACAGAGAGAGGGGTGCCAGTTTTTTCCTCATTATAGTGTACAATTCGGTATTCTGAATAGAAAATTTTGCAATTTATTTCTGTTGCTTAGCTTTGGTTACGAAGCAGAAGCATTTCATTGCATTACATCACTGTGAAAAGAAGGGGAATTTATTCATTTTCATTTCCCCACTTGTTCAATAATTCGGCTTCGTTCGCCAGTTTGCTGCAATTGGAAAAGAACTAGCGCAGTGTTAGTGACTAACTGAGTGAGAAAGATAGTAGAAGAGATGTGGGTAAAAGAAGCAGAGGGAAAGCCTGGAAGAAGAGGAGAAGGGCTTCTCCTGGCTTTAAATCCTGTATGTTGTAGAAGAAGCAGGGTTGTATGAAAGTTAGAGTAAAAGCATCCTCAGATCTGTGTTCGTTCATTCCCCCATTCGATTTGTCATTTATTGAAGGGATTTGTGGCGCAATCATGAAGAAAAGTCTTATTCTTCTCCTTTGCTGTGCCTTGCATTACATTAGTAGACTGCATTGCTTTCTCTGACACATGCAAGCTTTAGCTTCAAATCCAGAGGAATACAGAACAATAAGTCCAAAATCTCCACAATTCCCGAATACCTTGTCATGTTCTCCCTTCGTCGCTTTGCCAAACAAGGACAAGTGGAAGATATTCCATCTAAAATATCGTCTAGTCTGTCCACCATTATTAGTAGTCAATTCCCTTTATGCCTCAAGGCTACAATAATTATTACCGGCTTCTGATGATAGTCTAATAATCAGCAAGTGGCTATATAAATGTCTCTCTAGAGTCCAAGTACAGATTGCTCATTATTGTACAGCAAGTCAAAATAACATGCCAATGCTTTGCTAAGCTGCATTTACTGGGAAGTGAAAATGTTATACACATATATAATACACACATAAGCGATATGATATAGGTGTATACATTACTATATCTTATCATAATGTCTTTGATCTGAACCCTGTATAGAACTTATAGGTTATTTGTAGGTAGGTTTATGTCATGTCATGCGATAACTCTGACTGTTATTAGCCAGCTAAATAAAACCCTATTCAAGATTCCAAGCGACATATCTTTTATAAGTCCACACAGTAGCTTCATGTCCTTTTAAGTAAAAAATTTAAGAAGGCATGGCAAAATTCGCAAAATTAATCAAACTAAAATGCATTGGAAGAGGATGGATTTAGTTAAGAATCTGTCGACAGAGTTTTTTTTTAATATACTTGCCTGTACCCACAAGACCCACATATTTTTCCGTGTCTTATACTGTAAACTCGAGGTTCAAAGAGTAAATAACTAAATATGTTACAAAATCAAATCATACACCAGTAATGCTATAAATGGCTTGAGGTTACAGATTTGTGCATTTAATACTCACTTAAAAAAGACATAGGCATTACTGTAAATTCTCTTCATATACTAAGCAAAGATTAACTTGAGTAAGGTTTAATCAAGAATCATATTATGTACAGCTTGTATTAAGTACAGCTTGGTTTAAGTGGGAGAGAAGTTTTCTTATGTTAGAACGACGCAGTATATTAAAAGTGATTAAACCAGCTGCTGTTCCTACTCAATCTAAATTAAAGTTAGCATGTCACGATTTCTCACGAATTATATGGCTCTTTAACTACTTTACTTTACCTGCACTGCAGAATTATTTCATCTGTGAGGTTTAGTACCTGACGTTAACTACACTTGTAACTGAAGCCTAAGACGATGCTTTTCAACCTTGGCAGCTCCATAATAATCTTTACTTAAGTCTGACATTTAAAAACAAGCAAATATTACTAACTACTTAAGTGCTTAGTTTAGCCAATCTTACTTTTGTCCGCAAAATTTCGTCATTTTCTCACTGCACAAAACCAACAAATATACTGGTGGAGTACATTTTTTGCACTAATAAGGTTTTATAGACGAAATTATTGACTTCCTCTATAGGCAAGTTTCTACAAGTCATTATATTATATCAGCCAGATAATTAACTCGTGTTTACTCTAAATCCTTCCTTAATAGTAGTAAAAATACACGCAGTAAATTTACATGCCAGCGTGAGTGTGCTGAGATTCTTTTCTTATCATTAGTAATGTATATGGCTTGCAGTTTTTATGTCTAGATATACCCACGGTATGCAAGAAAAAAAATAAAGCCATTTAAAATAAGTGAGTTCACTATATTACAAAGATAATAAATTGCGATTGTGATTTAGTTATTGTTAGTTAGTCATTTTTGCTTTTACCTGAGCATTTTTTGAAAATTATCCAGCCAGGCAAAAAACACTACCTATACAAATACATACTATAAATCTAGCCCTTTGTTATACTAGGAAAAAATATTTCGAACATTTCTGTCCTTTGTTATCCAACGAGAATTTTATTGTAGGCGTAGGTGCTATATAGGTAGTGTAGGTAGCAGGTATCATAATATTTAAATACACATTGGGGTTTGTCATGGTTTGTTGCAGTAAAGGTTTTCATGGTATATCAGTATATCACATATGTAAGTATAAAATAGTTAGGCAATGGCAAATAAGTT
The DNA here is from genome assembly GCA_019776165.1 of Pogonognathellus flavescens. Lineage (NCBI taxonomy): Eukaryota > Metazoa > Arthropoda > Collembola > Entomobryomorpha > Tomoceridae > Pogonognathellus > Pogonognathellus flavescens. Next base: position 13,164 of record JABASD010004095.1, read on the forward strand.
ATAAGTACTAGCCTTTCCTAGTGTTGTTTTAAACTGCACAAGTGACCAAACAAAGCTCATCAAATCAATTGAAGTTTTTCGGGTTTTAAGGTTAAGTACGCAAGTAAGCTTTGTGTATATCAACAACTTGAACTATAATTGTTTACATAAACGCTCGGTTCACGGTTAAAACACTACATTTACAAGTGTAATTTCAGTCATTACAAGATTTTGAGTTCAAGGTAATGTTAATAGTTAAAAGGAATGGTAGAATTTCTGTTTCTACTATGTATTTCATTTGACCATGAAGTAGCCATAGTCGTCACCACTAAAATTTCAAAGCCCAATTACAATAAAAATTTTATGTTCAACCATTGATTTCCTTTCATCTGTATTCGATGATCTTTCAACATAAATATAATATGGTTTCGTATATTATTTACTGTTTATTATGTGTTTACCAACAAAACCAACTCTATTATATCTCAGCTTTCTACAGACAGCACAGTATGTGTGCAAGCGACAAAGAAAATGCATACTACACATACACCGAAACTATATATACACCGTATGTGTGGGTTTATTTTAAGTAGACTTTTGATGTACCTAAGCACTATCATTTTTGTATATATCTATGACTTGTACTGTAATAATACAAGCATTCAGTTAGCATATAGCTCGGTTAAACATACATGTATTACGAAGGTTTGGCCTTCATTTACATTTCCTTTCCTTCAAAGAAACATAATATTTATCTTTTATTCTAAATTATTAATGCATGAATGACTATCTGTATTATAGCTTAAATCAAGGTGAATAGATAAACCAACATTGCATTTATTGTACATACAGCTTAGCAAATAAAATATTTACACTTTTTACACGCTTGCTTAAGTAAAGTCTAACAAATATTTGTTAACTTAATGCAATATTACGTCAACTGAAACCTACTTAAAATGTCAGCTTGTTAAAAGCCAGTTAAATTCACGTTTCAAAGTCAAACTTTAATCACTAATGCATGTTTGTGTACGTGTTATTGATTTGTTCATTGCACTGGAGTACTTGATTTAAATATCTACTTGGCCATGCATTGCTAAAATTATAATGGTTATTATACTACAGTTGCATTTATTTATTATTACACATTTCAATGACTCACAAATACTAAGCACTGTAATGTTTATTAATTAGGAAAGATGAATATGTTCCAATCTCAAATAATGCTTGTGCCTCATATTCGGTTTAAGTTATAATGGGAATAATTCAATAATTCCCATATTACTAGTAAATACGTTTTTCAGTGATTTTCAAGTACTTTGCCAATAAGGTGTAAAACAAGTACCTTTGTGCCGTGCTATATCAATGAATACATTATTACCATTTACCCCTATCTGTGAAAGGTAGAATTTTGTATAAAAACCGTCTCTATATCATATATGCACATATACATGCTTGTTCGCTACAGTTTAAGTATTATTTGCACTCACAAGGATGCAGGATCTAAACTATAAAATGGACAACTATAGTATATGCTTGTTCGTCAAACGATGATTATAATGCACCATAAGCAAGTGTTTTAGTTTTGCATTTATCTTGTTATTTGTCTCTGGTCGTAGCTTACTAAAAATGACGACAATTTAAAATAATGGCTTACCATTCTTATGGAAAGGTTGCTGCTGCTGGAATTGCAGCTGGAACTGCAAGTGCTGTTGCTGGATGCCCTGAGAAGCTTCTTTTGACATGACGTCTGGTTGACTATGACTGGAAATATTGGACTTGTATTTTGCTTCTGTAGTGTTACCAACAGCAGTTCCCTCATTGGGGTACACTGTCATCATTGAGGAACATGTTGAGAAAAACATAGCGCATTATCGGTGGAAGAAAATTAACTGTATTCCCCAAATCGGCAACAAATCGTATACTAAAATGTCAAGTTTTCACTTTAAATGTTCAAGCTACTTTGTGTCAGTTTCGTCAATGTAATCAACACTTCGTAGCTTGAAGTACGGAACACAGGAAGTCAAATTAATGTAAAGGTATTTCAGTTTCGGTACGAATGGCAAACGCAGTGTACACTTGTATTATAACTGTTATGAATTGTCACGTTTGTTTAGACTGCAAATTTTGATATACAATAAAACTTTTTGATTTAATCAATGAGAAATCAAGACCTATTGTTCACTAACACCACTAAATAATAGTCCGAATGTAACTTACAATAGTTCATTTATAATTTGAAACTGCAACTAAAGGTTGTATAGCTGCTATGTAGTTTTCTCTATGTGTTATTACAATTTCCAAATGATGTTCTTGATCTCAATACTTCATTATACCTGAAAGCGAATTAATCAAAACACGATAACATTAGTTACAAAAACATAAAAAGGAAATAATGAAGAATGCACCACATATTATATATACCTCTGACCTGACATAACTATACAGCACCGACGTATACAAAATATGCCTACACTAAAAACATAAACACTCTTCGAGAATACTGCATCACATAAAAAATTGTATGCATTGTTTGTGCATACAAAAGAATATACAATAAAGTATGTAAACACGCTGTCGATCGACACAGAACTAAATGCCAAATGCAGGAACCGCAACGCAAACGGACTGTTGTGAATCCAATGCTTAATGCAATGTATTTTTAAACGTTAAAATAATTCTCTTCTATACAAACTATTCACAGATATCTCACTAACCTAACTAAAAATTACTGTTGTATGTAAGCACAATAGAAAGTTGCCGACAATTATGCAAAGATTCGGAAACTTTATCCTATATTTCCTAAATATTATTTTATTGTTTACGTTCTGGAAATACTTGCCAGACTTATTCAGTTTAATGAAAGCCAGAGCGACAAAAAATTTCAGGTTTGTCTTGGTCAACATTAATATTTTTCTTAGCTATGCTAAGAGCCAGATCGAACTAAAGTAAGTAAACATTGGGACACATGCAGTAAAATTCCTAACCACATAACAATGAATAAACCATTTGGACTTTTGGACCTTTGCAAAATTGTTGATTCTGCAACTTTGTGTGTCTGCCTGCAAGCTTGAACTCTTGACACAATTTAACTCAGCAAGCACGCTACCGTAAATGATGAATTGCAATTGGAATAATTATTTACTTAAAACTTGCACAGTTAATTATATATACCTATTATCTCCATAGTCCACTTCCACAGATCCCCGGTGAAGTTTTCTTTAGTAAGTTGAAAGATTATTTGGTTTGTTACGTTATTCGGGTAATATTAACAACACAAACAGTTATGTAGCGTCTGATCGACGGAAACCGCTGGACGGGTAATAACCAATAAACTGAATTGACAGCCTCGTGAATGCTGAAAACCTTTCCAGACTGAAACTGTCAAAACTTCAACCTCCTCGGAAGAACTCACTTGATCGACTAAAATTTCCTCGTCTGTACTTTCGCTACCACCACCACAGCAGTAGATCCTCCACAGTAAAGCAAGTACAGCACACACACGGACGGAAGAAGGGTTCTTCTGTTGCCAACTCTAGTACATTTTAACACGCTTGCGTTTCGCCTGCATAAATGCATGGCATGGCATGATGACTCATTCCTTGTTTAATGTTTTCAGTTCAGCCTCAGCTTCCATACACAACAACCAGGGTTGGCATTTCCAGGAACTTAAGCATGTCCCGTCCAGGAAATATGGAAAAACACGGATAAATAGGGAAAAATACGGAAAAAC
>JABASD010004096.1:0-16862 GCA_019776165.1 Pogonognathellus flavescens
GGGCTTTGGGCCCCCCCCCCCCCAAACGGCTCGGGCCCCCCCAGTACAAATTTCTAGATACGCCCCTGCTTAACATGTATACAAGGTAAGAACTTGAAATAAAAATATACCTATACTTGTTCTCATAACTTTTTTGATAGTAATTTAGACACATTTGGTCATTTTAACAATATATTTGACAGTAATTTATACACATTTGATCATTATTTTCGCAATATATTTAACAGTAATTTAATTTCCATTATCTCATTCATTGAATAACGTTTATCAACTTTTTCAATCCATTACATGATAAATAATCCTACAATTTAAATATAAGCAGCATACTCTTCTACGAAATTACACCTATACCGCCTACCCCCAAAGTATCATGAAGTATTAGAAGTCCAGCATATTTGTTTTCAGTGTCTGGTCTCATATCTCTCAAAATCTCTTGCCCTTTGCTCTCTTCTCGTATACAGATACTTTTATGTAAGGAGTCGTGGTATATTTTCTTTGTAGACTTTCTACGGTCAGAAGATTGAATCGGATGTTGACACAAGAAAACTGAATAAAGTAGTAGCAGTAGCTTCTTCGTCTTCTTTACTTCTTGCCTTCCGTTGACTTGACTGATTTGCTTTGGCTTGGCCTCTTTCGTTTACTGTCCGTTCCTCTTCTACTTCCACCCCTCCGCAATCCGCAAACTGCCCTTCTCTATTTACTATTACAAGCCTCAGTTCTTCCTTCTTCTGTCTCGTCTGTGTTTATCTCCGACCAGGAAATTTCTTCGTATTATTTATCTCTGTTAGGTGTACTGTTTTCTATAAATAGATCCTTTTTAGCAAGTCTACGTGTAAGCGTATACCAACCACTCTTTCTCCATTTAGTAACATCAGTTCATTCACTTTTGATATATTTCTACATCAAGGAAATCTTATAAAGCCTCAAGTATTTTCTCCAGTTGCAGTCAGACAGATGCACCGTGTAGTTGGAATTGGACAGACTGACGTACTGGAAGTGGTAGGAATAGACGAGAGGGATAGTTGAATTAAGTTGATCGAATAGAATAAGGAACAAGTGGAGAAAAAAGAAAGATCTTCCTTACGGATGTCGATTTCATGTCATGTCACTCACTTACGCTTTCTCTCTCTCACGCACTCACTTTTCTTCGGGTTGCGGCTGCATCACCCCTGACATGTGCTCCCTTTTCTACACCTATTGATACTTTAGGAGAGTTCAGAGTCCAGAAAGAGGATAATATATATTTTTCTTTAAATACTATCTACATTTAACTAAGCAATTGTATAAACAGATTTTGTGGTATGTTTTTCTGGATAGTTGATCTTTTAAATGAGACCGTTTAAATAAATCCTACATGAGACAATTTTTGTTGCGTATGTTTTTCTTTGTTAAATCTCAACAGATACCTTTTAATGTATATAAATAAGATATTTATTAAGCTATTATATTTATGTAGGTACAATAGAAAAAAAATTTATTGGTAAATAATAACTAATTGCACTGCTACATAAATAGCTACTAGCTAGTAGCTACTGTAGCTATTTATGTACCAAATTCTTCGTAAAGTAATTTGAACAGGTAAGTGTAAAATGGAGTATGGTTTACGTAATTTAACTCGTTTGTTGTATTTTAGTATTGGTAATCTTATGAAACGTGTGTATTTGTTTTCCCCAAATCACGTACATTTGTTTTACGCTTTTATATTAGCTACAACATATTTATTTTGCATTTTGTGTATATGTATATCTTTCCCCTTACATGTAGCTTTAGCATTATAGTAACTACTAGCTATGTAGGTACATGTAGGTTGTACAACATGGCCAGATGAAAATGTTAAGTAACTTGGTTTTCAATAAAGTCTTCAGATGCGATTCAGTATTGAATTCAATTGAATGGTTTCACCATTGGTAAATGCAATAACAGAGAAGGGACCGAAATCGGAACACAAGGCGAGAAAATAAAATGCATTCGTTGTGATATATTTTATATAAGAGTTTTGTATGTGTATGTGCAGCAGAAACGTCAAACAGAATGAGGATGGATACGCAGAGAGATGAGACTCATGTCATATTTCTATTACTTACTGTGATAGCAATAATAAAATGGACAGTGGACATAGCACAACGGAGTGCGTGATCTTTTCGTTTATGTTGTTTTATTTACTCACTCACTTTATTTTTGTGCCCTTTGACTGAGATGTGACGCTGTGAAGGCATTTGAGAATCATCTTGTCTTCACACACTCACAATACATACAATACATACATATCTACACACATCCTCATACACAAACAGTAAATAAGTTGAGAGAACGTGACAGGAGTAGTGGACAACGACGTGACGCTCCCTTCAATTTTTTCCATATGAAAACGACGGAACGAGACGTGACAGCAAAAAACTCTAATTCATTCTTCGATTTGATTTCAACCTTGTCAAATTTTTTTAACAGCAGTATTGCCTTAATATTTTTATACTTGTAAGGCTATTGACACTGACATCAATTGCACTATCCACACTTACTATTTCTTACATTATAAACATGTTTTTAATACTTCGAGCATTAATTTTTTAATATTTAAACAACTGATAACTTTCACAGTATAAGTACTTTAACAAAATACAACACGGAATGAATTGGCCAATTTTTTAGGCTGGGGATATTTACAGGAATGATAATTAATTTAATTCATAACAATTAAAGTTTTGTTCGTTCGTATCTTATTCTCGCAGGAGGACCTATAAATGAAAGTAACACTGGTAGGAATACTAAACCATGAGCTGCCCCAAATAATACAATTCCAAGATACATTCTAAAATAGTATATTCTGAATGCCTGAGATTTGGCAAATGCAAGAACAATAATGCCTCCGAATTTAGTTAGGGTTATTCCAGCTAAAACGGAGCTACCCATATTTACTAAGCTTTCGCGAGATCTTTCCAATCGAGTGGACTTCCTTGATGTGGTAAAAGCATGCACTATGTGAGTACAAAATTCGACTGATATGCCCACCGCCTGGAATCACAATGCATATTTAAATTTTTGCAATTAGGAATTTTGATTAAAATGACACATATATGTAAGCAAAAGTGTGTATTACCATAACAAGGTTGACAAGTGATATTCCATTCAGAGAAATACTCCAGAAATACATCAGACCTCCGATGTCCGCCACAATCATTAAAATGGTAATGAGTATCACAAAAGCAGAGTGAAAGTCCAACCCCATCAGAAAATAGGTCATGACAAATATTGTAGCAAAACTTATTCCAAGAGATACCATCGTGTCATGCCAAATGGTTAAAAATTGTTCGTAGAAAACATAAAAGGGGGAATACGGAAAAACTTCGTGATCGGTGGAGTTTGTTTCTGTCAAAATTAGATGACCATACATTTTTATTGAATAATTCATTACTGTAAGTTTGGACATGTAATAAATAAAATACATTATGCGATTTTTGAAAGCAAACCTGTGTTAAGCATTTTTGTGATATTTGCAGCAATGATCCTAGCTTCGTTCATTGCTTCTGAGTAATCTCTCGAAGTTTTCAGAACTGTGTGGAATGTCATAAAGTAAGTTGCCCCTACACGTGGAGGTGTGTTTAAAGCTGTTGAGTTGTGAAGAACGACAGCCTGGCCATAGAGAGCATGTCCACCTTTAGGACATTCACTCGAAGGATTGTCTTCTAAGAACCAAGGCAAATACTTTTCAAACTGATCTGGAGGCATTCTTCCGTCTTTAACGGCAATATTACAGGATGTGCACAATCTATTTTCGAAAAATAAATAAATATTAAATAGCGTCATTGAATAATTTATAAGTTCATTTTTTCGTGGAATGATGAAAACTTTAAAAGAGAATATCTTATAATACTTATATTTACTTTTGGCTTTCGTTCTTAGAACTGGGACAAAACTCTCCGGTAGTTTTATTTTTCCTACAACACTTATCACTTGCCGCCCATTCGGCAAAATCATCAATCCAGGAACTTGGCGGTTTTGCTATGTAAGTAATATTAGAGAATTTGCTAGCAGCAGAAACTTGAGAAACTAAACTCCATGGAAAACTGCCTCCTCTAATTAAATCTTGATTGCGATGATCACTGTAGTTGAAATGTGTGTCTTTCACAACGAAATTAACTGGAAGTCCAATATCTCCGTATTTAAACAAAGATTTAAAATACACTGTAACATGAGAATCTTCTGGAAGAACTAACTCGGGGTCAAGTCCCACGTCAATTCGTGGTATAAATGCAATAGACACGCAAAACCAAGCAAAGAACAACAAAAGGACTAGAAGACGAATGGGAAACTGAAGAATTAAAGGTGCCAATACTTTCTTGAAAATTGTATAAAGCATTCCTTTGCCAACTTTCCTTTCGTCCTTGAGAGATTTTTGTTTGATGCTGCAATATAAGTAAACGCATTAAAATTAACATTTATGTTTTGTAATTTTATTGTACATAAATTATACTGTATTTATTTCGTTTAATTACCAACAGAAAACATCAACACGGTTTTGTTCTCTTCGGGTTTCATCTAAAGCTAAGATTGCAATAAAACATGTAAACTGCAAAATGAAATTAAATATTAAGGCGACACCTGCAAAATTAAATTAAAAAATTGAAATTAATTTTTTTCTCCAATAATTGACCAATAATAAATTATTACTATTACTTACCTGCGTAATAACTAAGGGCTCTCACTGCTGGCATTCCAGATAATGCTCCTAAACATAAAATGAACAGTAGTAAGAATTATTTAGTTCTAAATTGTTTACATATTAAAAAATTGGTCAAGGCATCAATGAGTCATAATTCATAAATCATACAAATAAAGTTATTTAAATTTCATTACCTAAAAAGAAACATGCAGAATCAGTACAGGAATTGAGTAACATGGAATGTGCCACTTCGCCTATAATCCGTCCAATGTGCTGAGATTTTGATTCATGGGACATTCTTTTGGATCTTTGGTAATGTTGCACCATTATAAAAATATTATCGACTCCAACAGCAAGAACAAGGAATGGAATGACTTCAATGATGATTAAAGTTGCAGGCACTCCAACATATCCAAAAAATCCTACTGATGCTGTCACTGAAGCAAGGACAATGACCACACCGGCAATTCCTAAGCAAACTCGACTTTCAACCTGTAAACAAACATTACAATTTCATTTTTATTTCAACATATCTACACAGAGACACATTTAAATATAAATTACTGCATGCAACTAGAACTGACAAAATCTCACCCAAACTCTTGAAACGCTGAAACTTTCTCGCAAATTAACAGATATGTAAATAAACATGACCAGGTAAGAAATAATGATTGTATTGAGCTCTCCTTTGCTTGCACTCTGAATTTCATCTTCAATACTTCTTTGTGCATTGTAGGCAATGTCCATAAATTCCGGTTTTTCATTTTCATTGTAGTTTTGCATGAAATCTGTAAACGCTAATTCCCACTCAAGAGACTGTCTTTGTGCATCTGTTCCGGCATGACTACTAACGAAGTAGGTAATTAGTGCAGTAGTCGCATTTTGGTATGGTGGATATGGTCCTGGTCTTTCGCCTATTAAATTAAACGATAAAACATTCCATTTATTTTAGTACACAGTAAATTAGGTTAAATAAAATAGTGACAATATATGATTATAATATTTGCATATTATTCATATTTATAACCATATCTCACCAATGTTAAGATAGCCACCAAGGCCTATACTTGGATCAATAGGTCCACCTTTAGAACAAATTAAAATATAAATTATTAGAATCCTATTAAATTTTAGGTTTATTTTTTATAATTAATTATATAGGAGTTATCTTATATCTTCTATGAATTTAATTACCGTATAACCCAAAACAAGAACTGTCATATTGATTGCTAGAGCAAAATTTGAAATGGTCCAAATAATCTTCATAATCCTTGTCATCTTCACTCGTTTTGACAATTTCGTCGATTTTTGTGACGTTATCTTTCCACCAGCCCAAGTAACTTAATACCATACAGTTAGTGTTAAGAGGATACAGTGGTTTGTGGCACACATCTTGCAAAGTAGTTCCATTTACGGTTCGGATCTATATAAAACATTTAATATAGCAATCTAATATGAATTGTACGTATATTAGTATTTTTATTCTATGTGTTGTTTACAGCGGCGATTTTCTTCTGCAGTTCCAAAACAGCGTACATGAACTTTTTATTTAAAATCGGTCCAAAAACTTCTTTGCCTTCGTTATTGATTCTTTGTACATCAGGAAGATTTTTTGCGGTGATAATAAGTTGTTCAATTCTGTAGAAAGAACCGAATGTTTCGGTAAAGTAATTTAATTCAGATCGGGAACGAGAATCTTGAGGCGTCCTAAGTATAAAGTAGTAATTGTATGCATAGAAAAATAGGCATGAATTGTGAGTGTAGGTGTAGTATGTATGAGGCATAGTGGTGGTAGTTATACCATAATTCTACAGGGTCGGTTTGAACTTTTAAGAATGCAATTCCATATGATAACCCGATAGTTACAAGGATTCCAGGAATAAGAACTCCAAACGGATGAGCAGCACAAACTAAAATATGGACATCCTTTGAAGAAACTTTTTCCATTGAATTATGAAATTTAAGAAAGAAAATGTTTTGCTTCTACTTACATTCGCCAAGTGATGCAAAAATTGAGCTGACTTTTAACTCCGAACGCAATCCTACATTTTGCATGCAGCCTGGCTGCTTGGGTTTCCTATGGGATTCTTCTAAAAAGCCAATCTCCTCATGATTTCCTTGATTGTGAACACGATTGTTATTCTTTGATAGCAAGTAATTACCAGATTTTTCTAATTTCCTCCTTTCCCTAACCAATTTCATAACCGTTCCAATGATAATGATAGCAGCTCCTGCACAGTATAAGGCGCACATTAGAACAATCATGGATTCCGAGTTGAAAAATGTTTTATCGTCTCTCTTCATCGGAGGATCCACCGCTGGACAACTTAATGGACAATCGAGACAAGAACAAGCTGATCCATCCTATTTCACAGAAAGCATAGAGCTTTTTATGTAACATTACATGACAAAATATAATTTTGAATATGAAAAATGAATAAAAGAGTCGAAGTTTGTTACGGGTGTGGCCTCGTTGCATTTTGTTGCGTTGAAATTAAAAGGTTGAATGTCGCTTTGAACCCAGTCCGCCGCTTTGGTGATGAAATAATTAATGTCGAACGGAAGAACTTGAGTTTTTGCAGAACCGACAAATTGAAACCATCGGAGAGGAGTACAACCTAAAATAAAAATACAGAATACTCGTGACTCGATTTCCTGTTTACATTAAACGCAAGTTATAAGTTCTATATATAGGTAAACATTATTTTAGTCATAGTTTCAATTTTCAATAAAATTAACTTACCCGCGGCTTTCCACTTTCCGCAGAAGAAATCTAGAACGGGACTATTAGTCGTGCCTGTAATTATATTAGAACAACTGTCGAACGTGTCGTGGATATAATCATGCATCAAATACGCATCAATTTTTAAGACAATTTCCCGTTTCACTTCAGGAGTTTCCGGATCCACAGTTCCGTTTGTCGTTTCGACAACTTGGACGTATTTATATTGTTGCGGAGAGCAGTACAAACTACAGATCATTTGGCGCAAGTTTCTGAGACATGCAGGGCACTTTCCAATGAATGTTGTGGCCAGTCCAAGTTTATCGCTGAGACTCAAAATTTGTTCTTCATTGCAGCACAGTTCACTTCCATATTCCTCTACCAACTCTGGACAAAATGCATCTAGAATGTCCATGTAGTCCAGTGAGACATTTTTCGGTCCATGGTCCACTTTGCAAAATCCTTCTTGCTCTTTCACGGTTTCACCGCAAAATCCATACATCACACATTTTCCTTCTGAATCTGTTTTTTTTACTTTTGGCTTTTCAATTTTATATACTTCTGCTGCTGGAACAACTGCTGCAGTTATATTTTGTTGTCCAGCTGGACAACTTAGTGGACAATCCATGCACTCACAGCTGCCTTGCCCCTATTATAATTTAAAATCAGATAAAAACATACATAGACACAATTGGTACATAAAAAAATTGTAGCTAAATTTTATTAAACCGACAAATTAACAGATTTACTAATGTGACGGTTTTTGCACAAAATTTTGCTAGTTCTTGCAAATCGCCAATTTACGACATCGTTACGTTAAAATAATTATTAAATAATATGAAATTCAACTCTGGAGCCTTACCGGTAAGGCTTCATCACATCGACTAGTATTAAAAGCAAACGGTACTTTTCCCAAAGTGGACGCACTGGTGAAATTATTTTCCCAATAATTATTAAACCTGACATCAAAAGGAATGACTTGTGTTGTAGCGGATGCAATAAATTCAAACCATCTTTCAGCACTGCATTCAGCAAAACGCCATTTGCCACAAAATATATCCAGTACTTTGGTATTAGGACCTCCAGCCGTAATATATTTACAACTGTCAAACGTGTCATGGATATACTTCCCGGAAACAAACGCATCCATTTTTGTAACCATTTGTTTTCTTCCATTTTTCACAGGTTTTGTCTCGGTGATATTCAAAAAATTCTGTTGCATTGGTGAACAATAAACTTCGCATATTGTTTGTCTCAAGTTTCTTAGACAAGACGGACATTTCCCAACAAGAGTTGCTCCAATAAGAAGTTTCTTCCCTAACGAAACAATTTGCTCATCGTTACAGCACAATTCTTTACCATAAGATGACACTAATTCAGGACAGAAGATTTCTAAAGACTTCAAATGTCTCTCCGAAGACACAGCCTTTGGTAATGATGATGATTTACAAAATCCTTCTTGCTCTTTGACTGTTTCTCCACAGAAGCCGTATGTAAGACATGTCAGTTTATCACTCTGGAATTAAAAATCATTCTCAATTAAACTATTTGTCAACTCAAATCATGTCTTAATTGTCAAACTCAATACTTCCAGACTTTCAGCCATTTCGAGTTGATCTATATCGCATTAACGTTACACGTTAAATTATATTGAAACTTATATTGAAAAAAATAAAGATTTGTGCAGTCTGCAGTTCAAGGTTTTTTACAAGATAATGCAATAGGAAAATCCTCATTTCATGATGATACCACTGCCACATATACATGAACGTATATAGGTACCTACTTTTGCACACACACAAACTAATCTCTATTTACATTGTTAATGATATTTATTCTAGCAATTATCATATCACCTAAAGTACAATAGTAAACAATTCTGTGATATATAGTTATAGTTATCGTTGTGATCCTATAGTGTGAGTCTATACGCATTACACGCATAGAAATTAACAAGGAAGAGGAAAACAAATGAGAAGAGTGAGGAGAACACTTTGAAAACTATGAGTATTCCGAATAAATTAATAAACATCTAATGCACTTGACCATGTAATAGTGGGAGTTCAGATAAAATCGCTATTATTAATGTACATTTGTTTACGCACCCAAACAATGCCAGTAATGTTCTGATTCTCATTTCACATGCATGCATAAGTGTAAATCGTGAATGTGAACTTTAAGTTAGCAGTCTTTAATTAATTGTGTCGTAATTGTACATAGTATGATGTTTATAAGTTACAGTCTGACTGAAGTAAGTTATCTTAGGTAAGTTCATACATTTGCTTGAGAAATAATAACTATTTTTGTTATTACTTTTAGTAAGGTGGCTAATGCAGAAGGTTAAACGGCAACTGTGCAAATATGTGTCTCATCAGCTCCTATACGATACGTTCTATACGCTATATAAATCTAAAGATGCCGAAAAAACCAAACTAACAATAAGTAATTTAAAATTGCATGCAGTGCATAACATCTTGCCATTTCTGATCTAGCATAAACATTTTTGCTGTGTACTGTATAACAATTGATTTTCTTGTTGAATATATTTTCTGCTCATACTGACTTATACTGACACTGACTGACTGACCATAATCACGGCCGTGCCATAATCGTATCTTCATTGTAAAGTAAACTGTCTGTTGGTGCAAAAACTTGTTTTTATATGCATGAAAAACATGTGCTCGTCAGTCGTCGTCATTAAAGCTTTTAAAGAAGTGGATTTACTCTAGTACTCAGAAAAGCCGAATAAAACCTGCAATGTATGATATTAAACAAACCAAATACATCCTTCTTCGTATTACGTTACGTATGAAGGTTTTTCCACGGAAAAAATTATTCTCACAGAATTATGAATTAGTATTTAGGCAGATCAAACGTTAAAATTTGAAAATACTTAACATTAAATGTTTAACTAAATTTTAGTTAAATAAAAAAATAATGAAATAATAATTTGTAATACAAAAGATAAAATCCGCTATACTTCCTTACCTGCGCAAAACCGTAGTGTAAAAAATTCACAAAAACGAATATCTTAAGAAAATGACTGCCGATGAACGTTACTGAACACAACTTCATTTTTTATTTGCAAAATTTGATATTTCTAAGATGAACACGATGACACCACAGATGACTCACGGTCACTTCACACACACAACACCACTTCCTACGGAGTATTCTTCTGGAATATTGAGTAGAAATTATTACTTCACCATCGTGTATCGCGTCGTGTTCATAATTTTCTGATACCACCTCAACTATAATTCTCCAGAAAAGCAGCTGGCTATGCGGAAACTTTTGCTCGCAGAATTTTATGATTTTCTGTTATGTGATACGTAGTTCCAAACAGGAAAGTAATAAATCCTCCGTCCTCCACTGTCCACAAAAAAATCTGCTGTTTTTAGCACTTACAACGCGATAATAATTTTATTGCCACCAATTATAATATTAGCAATAATGAAGGTCAATAATTGGAAAATCTAAACTAAATCAGTATTCTATCAATCCCACTCGCACTATTAATACATTTACTTAAACAGGTGACTGAATTGATTTATAGCTTTGCGTTAAAATAATATTTCCGGAGCACTGTCAACTGTTGATTCACAAAAATTAATGTATAGCAATTAAAATACTTAAGTAGTTTTTGTAAAGTCTTCATATAATGTAAAATAAACTATAACGTATAGAGCAGGAGAAGACTGTAAAGAAAAGATTGGTGGTGGTGGAGGTAATATGAGAATAAATAGACTGGGAATGATTTGACTTTGACAATGCGGCGAATGAATGCGAGTTAGTTGTTTCCTTCGAGTTCGTTATTCACAAAAAGTCTTATTAGTTTCTTGTAGCTTTAACTAACAGCGTCTTTACATTAACGTCCGTCCCACCGACACGTATATCAACTAGACAGTCGATTGTGCCAACAAATACAAATATATAGAAGAATTACTTCCACTGTGGTAAGCTCACATAAAACTGCATGGTAATATTTTATCTAACTGCACCTTTAGACCTTTAGTAATAGTATCCTCTTACATTACATAGAAAAACAGTTGTGTATATTTAACATACCTTCCAGTGTTCTGATATTCTCAAACCGCACACACACACACAATTACACAATCAAACGATATATGAAGGTTTGACGAGGACTTTGTGAATGTTAAACTTGAAGAAAATGTGAACACTCGGACACATTCCCTCTCATATTATTATTACCACCCTTACTCTCTATGTATGATATTCCTTAACGAAGAATTCTGTATGAGTAATATGTATATTATATTCTGCACTCTCACAGAGTCTCAGAAATCCAAGTACCTTCAGTGAGAATACAGCTTTTACAAGCGAAAACAAAAGTCACACCATACACAAGGCACATGGATCAAGCAGAGAAGTATCAAATTATATTACGAGCACCTTGTGCTAACTATCTGTCTGTATGTGTATGTACTTATCTGCATACACGGCTTTATCTCTGTGTGTGTGTTGGATTTTATACACAAGACATGCACATCAGAACGATGACGAGGAGGATTGTCTTTGAAAGACAATTGTATTCGCAGTTTACGTAGTCTTGACTTAACAAGTCCATTAGTAGTAATACTTACGTGTGCTGCACTGTATAACGTCATGCTACAACTCTTTAAAGGTATTTTTCACTTGCACCCACACGAACAAAAACTGATTTTGAAGGTAACACAATTGTTATTACGGCAGACGATGAGCAGTAAGTATACAGAGCCGTGTGGGCACAAAGAAGTTTTCGTAGAGCTCTTTTACATTTGTACGAGTAGGTAAAGTAGGTATAAAATGTTTATGCGAAGGTAACCCTCAGGCTCATAACACATTTCATGTTTTACCTTTACCCTGAGATTCTGCTAACTCGTCGCCACCACTTCATATTCCAATGAAAATTTCTCACACTAACGAAGAAATTCAATCCAGAGAGTCCAGTCATATACTAATCCAGATGTACAGTTCAATGTGAACTGTAGGTGTAGAGCTACCCATGTAAAAGTAATTTCACAATCCAGTTTATAAGTTATAGCCATTATTCCAGAATAAATCATGCATAGATTTTATATACGATCCTCTATAGTATATAGTATAGCGTGTCTGATGGCTCTGGATATAATGTTGTAAAAAGTTTTAGAAAAGATTCACGTAGACACTTACAATATTATAACGAATGCATATACATAGTATGTGTATTATATAAATGCTAAACAGTACTACATGCAGATTAGACATTTACCTAAAGCTAGACATAATGCTTCATTTGAATTCTTAGTGTGTAATCCGTGTATGGACAAATTAATAAGAAAATGATAACCGCAAAACAGGCAAGGATATACTAGAGACTGAAACACATGGCTTATTTGATTCTTACTGAGAAAGACAGAGCCACGTTGCATTGTACACATGTACAAAATTAAATTGGAAGTCTCCTTGTACTTTTCAAGTTAAATTATTTTTCCAAAGTTGATATCCTACAAACTTGGTGTACATTCCTCTGTACTATGTGCTATTCTATTACACAATACGCAAAATGAAGTTTATTATGAAGGAAGGAAACATTAAGCATTGCATGAAGGGAAACAACTATACTAGTTGCGTATAGAATATATAGAAGTAAGTTAATAGTGTCTGTTTGCATATTATATGATGTAACGTGGTATAAAGAAGAGAATGCGTTTGCTATTCATTTTTGCACTTGGAATCTTTATATATGTGTGCATAGATGAAATTACAATATGCAATGTTACTTTGTTTATATTAGTAGTAGCAGGAGCAGTGGCAGAATCATTTACATTGCAATTGTTATGAGTTTTCCTTTTGACTCGAGTTTACCTTGACTGACTTACAATCATTAAACTCTAATCGTCCGCGTCCTCTGTACTAAACAGCTATTTCAATGATCATTATGAACTGGACTACTACATACTGCAATTTACATGACATATATGTAATAGTAGTAATAGTAATATTATTATACTCTTACTTGAGTAATTTTATTTATTTTCAGCACACAAAACAATAAAATTTCACCATCACATAATAAGCACTGAATATTGAACTATAATAGTATGCGCAGTATGTCATCGTCATCTTGGATTTAGCTATCGCGAATTATTATTGTTTCATTTTTTTAAGACGAAAACAATTCTACAGCTTCTTTTAGTAAGTACCAAGTACTTATACTTACTTTGCTTTCAACGTAATCATGTTTTGAAAAGATAAAGAGGCAAAAACTTGTCCAGGTTGAGTTTAGAGTTTAGACGAGTATATAATATGCGTCGTAATACATACAAAGGGAATACTTTAAACATTGTATGAAAATAAAATGTAAGATCTTGGAAGTGTTTGCGGTTGATTGCTTTGTAAGTAAAGTAAATGCAATCAGACAGAATGAGAAGAAAGAATGAAATGTTGTAGCTGGACTTTAGTTGTTGGAATTGATGGAGCAAAACCTCAAATATTACAAGAGACAGTTAAAGAAGAAGAATTATCACAACAACCATTGATTTGCATAAGAATCATATAAGATGGGTAAATCGTACGTTGACATTGAAAACTGACTTAAGGAAATATGCATTGAAAATATAGGAATTTATGATACTGTGGCACATGGAGAGTTTCGAGGAACTTTAGTAAAGATAATATAGATTGCAGAAGAGATACCTTGCTTTAGTTTCACAAACCTTGTCTAAATAAATGCCTAGTGTAATCCTTATTTTATTTAATTCTATATAATTTTGTAAATCTACAAAAATATCCTTATAAAAATACAGATACTTATATCTTATATCCTTATATGTACATATCCTTATAAGTTGTAAGTATGTATACAAATATTATAAAAATGAAGAATAAGAAAAGAATGGGAATTTTGCACTATAAAGATAGGCAATAGAATTTCCCATAGGATTTTTTAATACTGTGAATATATTTAGCACACAAACTAGTATATCTTATGTAACTTTGTTTTGTTTCATGCCTGAACTGTACCTAACGATCAATTCATTCGTATTCATCCAGCAATTTCGACTTGGATATTTGATTTCAGTATTTCCACGGAATAATTTCCTTCCAGTAGTGTGTCATGAGTAGGTTAATTTGTGCAATGGTGCAATGTTTCACATTGTGGTTGTACATCTAACATGTTTTCTTCCATACACATGCACAAAGCTCGTGTTCCCATCCAGGTTGCAAAAAATATACAATAAAATATCGTGTTGCAATATTCCTTCTCAACAGGTAAAAAGGATACGTACAATATCTGTTCAATGTAATAAAAGTATGAAGGCTTTACCATTTACTTGTATACACACAAGTTATATTTTATTTATGTGAGATTTATTAGGAAGATAACATCATATGGAAAATGGATGAACTGTGAATGGGATGATCCACATGGTCATGAGTCAAATCTCAACAGACAACGAATGAGTCATATTTTGCATGTTGTCATTTGCTTACCTCAGAAAGAGTACAAAAAATAACCATAAAATCCTTACCACGCGAAATAATTATTTATAACCATTTGTAAGTTATGCCACGTATGCCGAAGGGTGATACATCGCATATTATTTAGATTTGTTCGAGGAATTCACAATTTCCATTTTAATCTTTACACTTGGAAATTATTTGCATAATATTTTAATTGTGGTTATAGTTTTATTTTTAGAATACAGATCATGGTTAGGTATGTTTTGTTTGTGAATTATTGATCATTCAGTATAAGACTGAGTTATAGAGAGAATGAATTTTGCTTATAGAACTTGATTTGTCCAATTGTCTGAATTTATCTGTAGTTTTGTCGATAATTATACTAAAGGTTGCTCACTACATGATTTTCTTGTGGTCAAACCTATAATCACGCATAATAGTATAAATGTGTCAGCTCTGCTTAATTGCAATTGTTTTAATAACGCTGTTAGTTAGTTACCTTGCTTTCAAATCATGTGTTGTGTTTGTGTATGGTAATTTCTTTAATGTTTATGGTTAGGCTGTGTAATAATATGTGTTCAATATGCTTCATGCAAGGACAGGGCAATTAGAATCTATTATACATTTATTACAAATTATACTCCTGTCATTTTTGCATCGGTTACTTATTTATATACTTCACCACAGTAGTACTTTAAATTTTGCAAGTCAAGACCAATAATATAGTATATACATAATGTAAAGAGAAGAGTGTAATTTTTATTGCTGTGTAAAATATTAGGATGTAGTTGCAAATCTAAAGTTAACAATGGATTGTCTCTAACTAACTTCTTGATAAACACAAAATAATTGTTCTAATCATCTTTAAAGGATGAAAAATAAAAAGATGCAGCAGTATTATGAATTGAGACATGTGGAAGTTGAATAGACAATTATTTGAGTGCCTCAGGATAGTCCTAAGCAATTTGCACGTTTTGCATGAATGTCTAAGTGTTAATTACTATTCTTTTGATGTCATTACTGACGCTTGTGGTTAGAATGAAAACCCATTTTATGTTATAGCTGGGTTAGTACAAGGAAAAATTAAATGCAGTTAGGTAATTAACCCCAACCCGGTTTATTATTGGAGACATAATTTCTGTGATTACAGTCATGTTGCTCTAGTATAAGGAATTTAATGATTGTTCAAATTGCTCTATGAATGGCTGACCTTGTTTTTAATTAATTAAATTTAATTACCTATTTCAGGTATTTCTATTTGGTAACTGTATTTTATAAAAAAATACGTAAGTTCCTTTCGACCAAACTGGACTTTATTTTAGAAATATTATTGGAAAAACTACCGCAATGAAGAAATGAGCATTATGAAAATCGAAATGATCTACAAAATGTGTATCATAGACTAAAAAGAAGTTCGTAAACCGAAATTAGTATTTATCGTTCTTTAAGTAATTTAAATATATATATGTACATCGAAATTGAGAAAGTTAGCATCGCACGCAATTAACATATAAAAACAATCGATAACCATACGCTTAATAATATTTTGGACATTTTAATGTGTCATTTACAGAAGTTACCCAAAAGACAGTTAGTTTTTTATTACTTCTTTCCTGATCCTAATTAATTATTTTGCTAGACAAATGCAGCTCAGCTAGCAAAAAAGTTTTATCCTTGAAAGCCATAAAACATTAACGCATATAAATCAATCGTTTGGGGGATGATGAAAACTTTGTACCTTTTTACTCTGATGGCTAAAGAAGAGAACTTTAATCTTTATGCTCTTATGTCCAGAAATTACTATTAGCCTACTTGAATTATTGTGTATGGGGAAATATTACATTATTGAGAATAAAAATACATAAAATAGGTACAGTGCGGTACAAAATGTATACTAGTTTGTTCTACATCTACATACTAGAAAACGGCCCGTGCGCTGCACGGCGCGGTCACACCCCAACGGGGCCAATCCCCAGATGGGGGAGTAGTTCATTTATGAGTGCAAACAACAAGCAAATTGGTCCTACTTAA
>JABASD010004097.1:0-16859 GCA_019776165.1 Pogonognathellus flavescens
TGCTTTTACGTATTCTTCAATGACATTTTCATTCTGTCTTCCGGATTTTCTCAATTTTCTTAGTTTGGCTGCTTTTCCTTTCCTCGCTTTTTCGCAATCCGCATCAGCCCGTATAAATTCGTATAAAGTAACAAGGTGAACCAACACACTAAAAATTTAAAACTTTTAAAAATTACCCTTCCAAACCCTAAAATTTGTCACAGAAAGAAAGCATTTTGCTCCAATTTTCCTTCATTGTTGTGTATTATGAGACCTAATATGAATTAATAATAAATTCCAACCCTCCTCTAATCTCAATTGACACGAATCAATCTCATCTCGTTAAAAATCGCATGGCATGATTGAGAAAAAATATATGTAAAGAGAAACTGTTTTAATTTGTATAGGTATACTATGGAAATACGCCATCGGGCATTGCATTAAGCCTTAAGCCCACCATAGCCGCAGCCGTAAAAAGCCAAAGCTCAAGGTTACGGCGTAGAAAATGCACGTACACAAAGTACATGGCAAACTAAAACTATACCTAAATGAAATGCGATTCTCAAACGAAGCGAACTCAACGAAGCTCAGAAATAAAGCTTCAGAGAGCATTATTAACTTGCAACCACAGCTTGACGTAAAAAATTAATAATTATTTCAGAAGGGTAAGTTCTAGAGCTTTGGCTCACATTGACTCATAACTTTAACCCTTCCTCTCTGCCCTATTCAACATCACGGCGTTTTATTCGCTTCACATTTTATAACTTTCTTCTACACAGTTAAATTCTACCGAAAATGAAAAAGGGAACCCCATAAGAAGCGCGTTTAACTGCAATGACATAATATTTAACATTTTTTCGCGTGTATTATTTACTTTCTGGTGGCATTAAACCCGCAGCAAATCCATTCTCATGTGTATTACATGACATTGCCTTGTTGTACAACGGAACGAACCAAAATTAATTAAGTATACAAGATTCATCTGCATATACGAGCAAACAAAAGCTATAGACAATAGAGAGGCGGTGTTTGTATTATTTTGCATGTATCTTCTATATCTATGGTGGTGGTGGTGGTGGTGGTTGAAATAAAAGAGCAGCTGTTAAGTACAAGGGAAAATGAAAGACCATGGAGGATAGGTTTCGCTTTTGCTCACAGTAAAATTGAAGCATCTGCTCAATGTTCTTCTCCACCACGAAGTAAATGTAATCCAACCGCTTCTTCTCCTCTCTCTGAACACTGTAAAACGCAGTAATATAAAACGTACGAGTAATATAACAATGTGAGTGAACTCTTTTCGCTTGAGCTCGTCAATTTAAGCATGGTGGAGTCCGCTATTGTATATATTACATGAAATCATCCAATTAAATCCACCAGAGGCATGTAAACTTTGTTTATGTAATAAATAATGACTGAAAATTTTTCAAATAAATGCAAACACTTTAAAATTACTTTCTTATACGATACCATTTACCGTATTGGGATTTTAAATTACCTATCTATAGAATTTCGTAAACAAACTAGAATTTTATCTGGAAAAGAATAAAATTAATTGTTTACGCTATATAGGTAGGTACTAATTGTAAGCTTCTCTGAGGAGGATTAACACAGAGAGAGAGAGACAGGAAGGTTTATAGTAGGCATCAGACGATGTAATGTTGATGAGATGAGTCAGAGAGTACAGCTTTTGCGGAGAGACACAACAAAAGTGACTTTGAGTAAGTATTTAGTTTGGAAATGGTGCTAGTGAATAAGTTTGCCATTTAATAGACCATTTTTAAGTGTGTAAAAATAATACAAAGTACTGGTACGTCTAAAGAGTAAACATCCTGATGTAATAAATTATTCAATCTGTTCACACACAAAACGCCAGTCTGAGACGACGACAATAATAACATGAATATTATGGGAATCTATATATAATATTATATAATATAGTAATAGTTTGTATATTAAGGCATTTCTGATAAGTAATAATATTATAATATACATAATACATTATTAAAGTATATATAGAGATGTTATATATATATATTTATGTATATATATATATAGCATACGTCGACGGAGGATCCATATACACATTATCATCTGTCTGTCATTATTTTTTTACCTTAATTAATTTTATATTATTATCAACATCTCATCCTTCCTTATTATTATTCATATTAACTTTCTTTCTTACTTTCTTCTCTGTGGTTTCAACTAATTAGATCATCATCGTGCTATACACAACATACACAATACATAATATATATTTATATATATATTTACTATCTTTATAATAATATAATTGATGATGCTGATAAATATATATTTATATGATATATAAGTAGTAGAATAATATTACTTACAATATTTATAATCATAATAATAACAATATAATAATATTAATAATAATAATATTAATTTATACAAGATTAGATGTTGATGGATGCTGATGATAGATTTTTGATAATAATTAAATTACTATGTGTGTTGTGTGTGTTGTTGTGTGTGTGTAGCTGGCTTTTATCAATTGATAATAGTTATAATAATATAATATTTCATAATAATAGTATTAATGTTTTCGTAAAAGGTTTTTAAGGTAAAAATGTATTTCAAATGTGAGTTTGCACAAAACACGGATCACCCCCTTCATTTTTCACCATGTATAAATTGACAGTTGATTTGTTCTGGTCGTCACTTGTGGACGAAGAGGCATTATTAACACTTTCACTTTCCATCTCACGCAATGTATCATACCTGAACCGACAACGGATTTCGTGGGTTTTCAATTTGGTAGAGTCTGGATAGGCTTGGCTGCAACCTGGAATCGTACACTTAAACGTATTCCGACCTACTTTCCTATGAACGGCTGATATATGTCCATGAAGAAGTTTACTTGTGCGAAATGTTTTGTCGCATCCCTGCCAGCTGCAGCGATGCGGCTTCAAAAGGCAACGGCTCTCGTGGTGCTGGAGAAGTTTCTTGTCTTCGAATTTCATTTTGCAACCCACCGTAGAGCACACTAATGAGTCATCTCCTTGTTTGTGATGGGCTAGACGCTCGTGATTCTCCAACAGTTTATAACGACGAAAAGCTTTTTTACAACCTTCCCAACGACAATGATGAAGGTCTCCTTTCTCTCCCTTCCCCACAGGTCCTTTATTAGCAGCCACTATATTTGTTACAAAGAAATACCGTCAGCATTCTTTTATCCAGAGATTTATTCCGGAGATTTGTTTATTTTGTAAATAAAGTTGCGATTTTCTTCTTACCTTTACCTTTCGCCTTTCCTCTTCCCTTTTTGACAGGCGTTGTCGTCGTAGGCGTCGTCGTCGTCGTCGTTTGGCTGCTTGGAGGGGGTTGCTGTGGAGGTAAATCAGGTGTTCGATTGGACCATTGGGAAGTTGGTATTCCAGAAGCTATCGGGTGTGCATTTGCTGTAAAGAATTAAACAATTCGTTAGATTAGTCACGTTAAAGTTTTTCAATAATAATTTGTGGTAATTCTTTTTAGAAAGTAACGTACAAGTACCGTAGGCAACTCTGCTTGTCGTGGCGGCATTTAACGGAGCATCTGGACTTCTATGAGACTCTAATGAGCTAGAGATTATATTGCCCAACGGGTCGTATCTTGTAGGTATATTTTGGTTAGTTTGAAGCATGATGTAATAATCACCTGTAGATAAGGAGGATTGTAGAGTTGTTTTTAAACTTTTATAAATGAATGAATAAGAATAATTTGAAATAAAAATGTATGGTTGCAATACTTTGTTGGGAAGGAGAAAGTAACTCACGAGAAGATCGGATGTCATCATATCTCGTACCATCATATTTAATAGCCCCATTCATAGACAAATTGGTTGCTTGTAATCCTGGAGAACCAGCTACGACAGCAGCACCTTGAAGGCCAGAAGTAGGTGCTTGGACATATTGTACTGCCCGGTAAGGTTCACTGGGGTTTTGTATACTAGCATTTGTAGTATATTGTGAAGAACTGATTGACGACGTATTCGGGTAATGGTTCATGGGAAAAGAACTGTACACTTGACAGCAAGTACAATCCCGGATTTGAAAAAAGGATTCCTGTGCATAGTGAAAATGGGAATATTTTGCTAACTTAGCAATTAAAGCCATTTCGCCTTCTGACCGAATTCCTGTCGGCTTTACATAAATGCAGTTGTTGATTTCAAAAGTTTGGAGATCCTTGTTTAAATACGTCTTCTCAAATACATTCCTCCAAGACGGACTTTCAGCGTAAAACATATAAGGTTCTACATGCTTTAAGTAGTATTTTTCATATTCTTCTGCTAATTTATTAACCATCATACCCTGCAATTTAATAGAAGCACAATTAACATAATATAGTAATAGTAATAATTAAACCATTCCATAGATTCAACAAGAAAATGTTTAGGCATCCATTTATTAGAGCACAGTTAAACATTAGACTGCATAAATTGTCAATAAATTCATTTCGGGGATTCAAATTGATGATGCATTTAAAATGTAAAGCATTCAACATTTCAGTAACATCCGGCTAAAGATGAAACCCTCCCTGATCGAATTTTTCAGTAAACAAATAGTCAATAAAATTAGAAAATTTTGAGAATAGAGCTGAAACATCAAGCGTAGGTATACTTAAATTTTCGAGTTCGTTGCAAACACAATTCTGAACTCTGAACCAGTAAAATCCTTAAAAAGCACAAAAATTAAAATTCCTAAAGATTTAGAAACGTGAATTTTGAAAGTTATTTTTATTTTGCATTTACAAATTGCAGGATATAAATATTGCATCATTAAATCATAAACAGTCATTGTTTACAGTATTGGTTTTGAGCACACAAAATGGTTAGCCCAATAAATCGTGTACGGATAGGGTTAAAAATATAAATATTGGATAAACGAATGTAAAAGATGTTCAAGATGGTAGTAGGGGAATTAAATCGGAAATCGGGATAAAAAAACGAACCTGCGGGTATCGATTATGCAGCAAAAGGAGCAAATTAGAGCGGAATTCCTCCATCCTCCAATTTTAAATTTCCCTTCCGCGGTAAAGAGGGACACAGAGAAAGAAACTACGACGAAAAAATATGAACTTTAACAAACTATACTAACTAAAATTAAATCTAGTATTTTTAAACTCTATATTCACAACTTAAAAACTATTTAAATACATTTAAATTTGAAACAATTTGCAAAACTAAAAAACTTTTCGAAGGCTGTTATTGCACTACGAATTTCGCACTCAGGCTTCAGTGCGTCGCACAGGTTAGTTCATCCACCCAACCCAACGGCTCTGTTTTTTGCCTCGCAAGTCGCATCATTTAAACTCGTCTTTCCAATAACTGACAAAAATTCAACTCCCAGTCCCAGAATATAGCTTCCAACTTCACTCAACACAATCCAATCACCTTCTTACTCTTCTTACACACTTAAATTTATCCTTTCCTCTTTACACTTCACAATTTCTTAGTCGTCTTACACTTAAATTTATACTTTACACACTTTACAATTTCTTATTCGTCTTACACTTAAATTTATCCTTTGCTCTTTACACTTTACAATTTCTTATTCGTCTTACACTTAAATTTGTCCTTTACTCTTCACACTTTTTAAAATTTCTTATTCTTCTTACACTTAAATTTATACTTTACTCTTCACACTTTTAAATTTATTATTCTTCTTACACATAAATTTATACTTCTTTTAAAACTTTAAAATTTCTTATTCTTCTTACACTTAAATTTATCCTTTACTCTTCACACTTTTAAAATTTATTATTCTCTAAATTTATTCTCTCTCACAAATTGTCTGCACTTTTTTGTACAGTTTTTGGAAATTCTTTTTGTGCAAATTTAATAATAAGAGTAATTTTAGAAATAGAAAATATTTTATTCATGACTAAATTTTCTTGCTTCATACATGGTTTAATGATGAATTGTAATGACTTTATGAACTCTTCTTGAGATTTTAAATTGTGAATAATTTCCTAAAACTTTTCATACATTTACTTTACTAGTTTTAGTTTTGCTTTTGCTGTGCCACATAATGTAAAACTGTAAAAGTAGCATAGAAGTGTTAAAATTAAATACATATAGGGTTAAAATATGAAATAAGCCAAAGGCAACCTTTTTATAGCTCATATCTGGTTATATTTACATATTTATTATGCTTGTTGCTTGATTGTTTCGTAGTGCGTAATAAAATTATTATTGACATATCCATTGATGATGGCAGGGTCAGGTCTGCTTTAATTAAGACTGCGTATACCTCCACTTTCCCCTTTACAACTTACTTGATGAGAAAGGCCACTTTGACTTTATGCTCTATACACGCAATCTTCGTGGAATGCTTTTATTTTAATTCGTTTAAACTTGTGGTGTAATTTTTATAATTATAATAATTTATTTCTCCATTGAAAAAAAATGGAATCTCATGGAAGAATATTATAAGGAATTAAATAAAATGTCAGTATTTTAAAAGTAAATCATCAATCATCATGGGTTGACTTAAAGTATATGAAATTGGAAAAAACAAAAACTGTTTTAGAATTTTGAAAGAATAAAGGAAATTTTTGACAATTTGCTATTTTGATTTAAAATAAGCTGGAGAAAACTGGTAAAGCTTAAAAATAAGTAAGAATAGTTTATTTTTGAAGAATTACTGTCTCACAATACCCCAATGCAATACCCTTTAGTAATCTTTTGGCATTTTCTTTTTCTTTCAAGCTATAGATTATGATCAAGAAAAGAAATCTTCTTTGCAAGAGTACAGTACAGAAGGGTTAATATAATTGTAAGATTGAGATAGTGTTACTAGTTAAAGTTAAATACGTAGGCACAGAATATTATATAGATGTACAGAAAACGTGTTTTACATTTCAACAACTCAACCTCAGCACTAGTTAGTTAGTCAGTTATAGTTTTTTATCATTTCATAAAACTTGAATGAATTTGTTGGTTGTACATACAGATCCTACAAAGTATAATATAAAGCTCATGCTCTATTTTACGTACCTACCTACAATCCAAGACATTTTTAACTCATGGATGGATCTAACCCAATATTTATAATGTACAGTAAGGTAAGGCAACCAGACAACGAGTCTATAAGCTTCATAATAATTTATGACTTGTAGTAATCTAGTTCCAAATCGCTATAAGATAACGGTAACTATATAATAATCATATTATGGTAATATAATGTAACCAATATTATTTATCGACTGCCTATTGCAAATCTTAAATTACATAGAAAAGAAAGTATAGATAAATCACAATTGCACTGAACAAACATGCATTCATCAGTCAACCGAATTTCGGACTATTAAAAACTTAAATACCATTTTAATCCAATTAAATTCTAATTTCATTTTTTCAGCTATTTTGTGTATAAAATCTCATAAATAATTTATTTCCTTGTAAATAATACATACTAACATATTATTTCATAGTATTGTCAGTGCTAACATAAAAGAGGCAAGATGAGACGTTGTGGTAGTTCATTTGTCTTGTATCATTCATGTTATATGTATCTTTCTTGTGTGTGCATTCACGCTTGTATCTAACGTTAATTTACAATTTGTTGTTAAATCCATCATGGTATTATATTATTACTGAGTCAATTTGGCTACCATATTTATATGTATGGCAGTGACAGTTTTATTTTTAATAAATAATTGTTTTTCCCCCTCTACTACTCATTTCCAGTATATATTAAACCTTACATAAAGAGACACACACATAACCTTATTATTATTTCTCATGGCTAAAAATAAATACCCATAGCCAACTAAAATATATTCTCACATGATTTGACTATTTAGAGCTTTATCAAATTACATTTCCACGTAAATAATGCAAAAAGAAAAATCGGTTATTTGAATTTACTTTAGCAATGTGTGAATCAATTGTGTATCTAGTATACACACACCGAAAAGTGATGTGAGACACGAGAAAAGTGATTTTACACAAATAAATGGGTAAAGCTCGACGATAAACAAAAACACGTGAAGCACACTAAGCCTAAACAGTTCAGAGACTACATAAACTACAAGTAATAGAGAACTAAAGCTGCCTCAACTGCAATATCAGTAATAATATTACAAACACAACGTTTCTATATACACTACTCATCTATACAACAACACAATATATCAGTAAGGATAAGGAGTTTGCAAATAATGAGGAAAAAGTATATAAGTAAGTATATATATGTTAATAAAATGATTATTGTTACCTTATAGCTAGCTACAGGTGGCTCATCTTCTATAGTACACTTACTACTTACTACTACTAAAAAGTGCATACGATACTCTTACTAATGTACTTCAGTAGTAGACTCTTTTTAGATTACTACTAGAAGAGAACGGTCGCTCTAATAATAACGGTTCTTGTCTTGTCATCATTTTATTCATATTATTATTCTCTTACAGGTAGTAGTACTCTTTCTTAAATATATTGCGTTTCTTATATATGTTCAACATGCCTATAGCTTACACTTAAAAATATATATGCAGAATACATTATTACGACTACAAAGAGAAGAACGAAGGAAAATGAAGAAGAATTCAAAGCTCTCTGACGACGATGATGATGCTTTTAACCTGAAATTCTAGAGCTACGTACCATGTCAAAAGCCGAAGCGTAGCCAAATAGTTGCTCGACTGTATAGAAAAGCAATGTAGTTAGTTGAGTTGAGTTAATTGCGTCTAGAAGAGCAAGAAGAACAGGTATTTCACTATATAACACTTCATTCCTTCTCGTTATAAGACTTCTCTCTTAATATCAAATATTTTATACCGAGCTAACTTGTTTTATTATATTATAACACCTCTTGCTTGTAGTTCAGCCAGTTGTACACACACAGGTGCACATTCTGCCATATATCCTACACAAATACCTTACAGTTTACCCACACAAGATATTATTAAGTTTTACACAGTCCTACTATATAAATGTAGTATTATAAATATTATTATGTACCTATATAATATATAACATATTATTTTATATACTTCTTTTTTAAACCTTTACTTTTGCATAGTTTTGCTAGAAGAAGAAGAAGCATAATAATTATGAGTGAATTCTACTACTACGACTACCACTACTCCAAGATATCGCCTTTGGCCATATTTTGTCATTTACATTTTTAGACGTGACCATCTTACTATTATTCTTCTAGGAGCTGGTTTGCTGTTATTGTGGCTTCGTATCATAGTAGTAGTAGTAGCTTACATTTATTACACTACTAGAAAAGTTGTAGTGTAGGTAGCTCAATTTACTATCATCGTAGCAAGGGCGTATACAAAGGCATTTATCTTTAGGGGAGCATGCTGTAAATGCAGTACAAAAAGTAAGTAGCTATTCTAGGTATTGTGAAACATTCACAAGCTCACAAGCGTTCTTACTAAACGTAAATCGAAAAATTACACATAATTTAAGCTAAAATATGCAAAAAAATTGATGAGCAGTAAAAACAACAAATTGTTTAATAAAAATCAACAAAAATTGACGAACAGAAAAAAATTGATAAACACAAATAACAGAATATTGTTAAAGAGAAACAAAATACAAAAAAATACAGAAAAAAGTTTTTAAACAAAAAACTAACAAAAATTGATCATCAAAAACTATTGCTAATATTTTGTAACTTCGAAGGCAATTTTTTAATTTTCTCGGATTTTGGGGTGATGTGCCCTGATCCCCCCTCGGAACGTGGTTGGATTATAGTAATATCGTAGCTGCGGTGTATAAGAATAATAATAATGTGAGAGTGTTGCTAAAGACTGAAGAAAAGGATGGAAAAGGTAAAAACTAGTGGAGTGAGTATATTAGGTGTGTAATGTGTATGGATAGGGTAATCGTGTGGTAGTAGACAGATGTTGATTAAAAAAATGTGTCTAATGTGTTTGTATTTAATATAATTCCTTTGAGAAGTCTCATTCATTTCATTTTCCGCTTCTTGCTCCTAATAAGTAAAGAAAATATGCAGATGATGCGTATGGTGGCGATCATGACTAATTACTTGGCTATGTGTTGGCACTGGCAGTGTCTACTGTTTACTAAGCTATAGAAATTACTAATTACCTGCATCTCATTAATCCCATCCTAGAAGCTTATATAGGCGATCCCATGCTATTCAAATTATAAAATTACGCATTTTGTATGACAAGTCTCATACAAATAGTCTAGCACATAGTCTGGTAGCTAAGCTATGTATGCAATGCTGTCTATGTCTTATAATATTGAATAGAAATATTTTATACAGAGTTACATGTAAAGAGACAACATCTACCATTTCATATATGTATGTATATGTACATTGTAAAAGTATTCGCTTACTTTTGTTTTCTGTTTAAACGATGAAAGCATCAGGAGCATTCAATTTCTTCCTTGAGTATCATATAGACAGTACTGTACTGATTCTTTGCCATGATTATTTAGTGGTTGGTTATTTTATCCTTTGTACGATCTGTATAATGCAATACAAGAATATTTTCTTATGGGTCTGTCTGTACTAGTAGTAAACTTGTTTTGTGTATTGGGGCAGTGTGACAATAAAGTGTGCTAGAATGCAAGAGTTATTGTACTTTTTAGTCACTTTATAGGAAAATCGTATATGAGAAATTCTTTTACATAGCTTGGCATTTGAATGTGTGTAATTTATATGCTTAATTAAAGACAGTAGGTATTAGTATTATGTGATAATCAAGTTTATCAATGTTAGTTGTTCCAGAAGAGAGATGCAAATCATTAAATGGTATGTGTCAGTAGAACATTTACGTGGATAAAATATTATGTGGTATGTCGTGCCACTCGTGGGTATAATGCATAAATCTACAATTTGCCAAATTCCTCGCAGCTGTAATTATTTACGAAAATATCAAGGGATTTTTTTCCTGATGATTCTATACGTTGCTGTTTTGCTTTGCTATAAATGATTTTTCATTTTGACAAGAGATATTTTCTAAATACATTAGGTATCTAAAAAATGTCTTACAGTATTCTCATTTTCTCACTAATGAAATTAACGTATAAATGTACGTTTGGCTTTTATTGTATGTTAAAAATTTGAAGTTAAGTAGAAAGTATAAAAGTAGGAAATTTTATAAGGATTTTATTTATGTAGAATTTTAGTTTTTTATAAGACAAGTGAAATATTATGATATTTATTTTCTTTTCACACCAAACCATTTTAAGCAAAACAAACTTAAGCAAACAAACACATAAAACGAACAATGCTACACCCTTAATTCACATACATAAAAGAACGCTTAATTTCATGACTGTGATGCTGCTACTGCCTTAACTGACTCGGTTGGAAATCATTTTTCTCTTGTGCGGACATTTATGGCAAGAAAATAATTTACTATTACGAGTATGTAACGAGCATTTTTCCTGTCTCTCTCTCTCTTGGGATGGGAAGTGTTAATTTTTTCGTAGCAGTAATTCTAGTAAGGTAATATAATTATTTACAATTTACTACGTAGAGACCAGAGAGACTAATTGTCGCTGAGAAAATAAACCTGACCATATCCACCACAACATTACTTATGTGCCTGTACAACTATGTCGGTCATTGTCACTACAAAATAATAGGTGCGTATAATGTGCGAGGCGGTAAAGGTGCAAGACATTCTTCTTCCAAGTAAGAAAGGGCTAGAGATGTTTCTTATGATATAAGCACAGAAAATAAATAAATACTACGTAATAATGCAGCAGTAAAGAAATGCTACTACCTCAAAGCGTTCATAATAATAATATAGGTCAGCATTCACATAATTTCATGGAAGTAATTTAATTTCCCGTGGAAGAAATAAAAACTCGTGAGACAAATATTGCAATAAACAAACAAAGATGAGTAATGTAAAGAATAATTTGTTAAGTACAGTTTTCTGACTTTTTTACCTCAATTATGGATAAATTGAGCAATTTAAGAAAATTAAAATACAATTAAGAAAATTAAAATGGGACCAATAAGCAATTAAGAAAATTAAAGTGAGAAAAATAACAAAAGAAAATTAAAATGGGACAAATAGCAATTAAGATAAAATAAAAGGAAAGAAAATTAAGGTAAAGGCCTTATTTACAAAATTCACGTTTTGAAATCATCGGTATAAAAGATTCCCTTTCTCTACGTTATTTTCTGTATTATTTAATTTTCTGGAGAGTCAATTTGAATTTAGGAGAGTTAATTTTAGAATATTAATGTGACTGAACAAATAAAAGTGTAATAATAACGCATTTACGGTCATAAGGTATAATAACGTATTAGTATTATATAAATCTGTTTTTATTTTTGAATATTACGGTTGAACAGTTGAACTGAAGAATTTTTGAGATAGGTACACTACTTTTATTTATGCTTTTGTGGTTACAGTATTAGACAGGTATGTATGTACGTGTTTGTTTCTTCGAGTTCATGATACTTTTCTAATAATATTTCTACGAAACACTAAATGGATGAAAATAACAACTAATTTATTAAACTTTCCCCTACACGTATTTATAAGCTGAATAAATATTACCATTATTATTATTATACAAATAAATACAAGTGAACAATAATTTATGTACAATGCATGTAGTAGAGTAGGTCGCATAATATAAGTTTATCTGTCAAAATGTATAACATATATTATCCACATTCTTAACAACACTGACAATGAGTTGGTAGTAGTAGTAGTATTACATAGAATTGTATAGTTTTTGGATCGTGATGAGGATGGTTCACAATTCAAATTCATACACGACAATATAACAATGATCATTAAAAAGTATATATATACTATATTGAATTTCTTCGTTGAAAAGGCAAGTTTATAGAATAATGTATAATCATTGTTACGAGTTAAACGCAGACAACCTACATTTACACTTAAACATACAAATACTAGTACAGCACGAATACAATCTTTCATTGAGCTCATTTCACTTATCAAGTTGCTAATTCAATCAGATATTAGTACAATGTGTTGGAAATCTGCTAAATTTTTAATGGATATTTCTACTAAGTCTGCTAAAGTGATTCTGCAACATAAAGTTAGCAAATTTTGCATTAAAGTTGCTCGTTTTGTACCTAATCTAAAAATTTCTCTCACTTTTAAGGACATCAACATTAGTTTCAACATAATTTACTACAAAATCTTAACAAATTGTTTCGGTTGAATTAAAATAAGCAAATTGCATGTACAATTAATTAAGTTATGAGTAAAAATTGCAATTTCACATAAAATTTGACAGTTGGTCTCGAAATAAGAATTTTAAACACAATATTTGCTAATTTCAGATAAGGTAAGCTGATTTTGTATCAAATTTTGTTAAATTCGTACCAATTACATGCTATTTTCAATTAGCTAATTTAGCAATTGCACAAAATTACCAATTTGCCTCGAAAATTTACATATATTATGCAATCGGTTCATTAATTCATAGGTAAGTTTCATTAACATAAAAATTCTTTCCTTGAAACCGGCTCATGTCACGATAATTGTAGTTGTGTACTGTATTTATTTGCAGCTACTAAAAACGGTAGGGTATTTGGTGTAATTGTTGTTCTGGTTGTAGTAGTGGGGTATTAGTTTTGTATATATATAATAATATATTCACAAAATTCACATGCACTTTTCCACAACACGGTGATGATGATACTCGCAGCTTTTTCTATTTACTACTATTATGTACAAGAAGTAATAATAATAATTAAAACTGACGTATTATTATTCTTTCCATAGGGTTTCCCATTTTTACCTACAAATATTATTTACTAATTACGTATATAATATAACATTGCGTTGTGTTACACAATATTAACAGTTTTTAAGTATTCACTGCTCCAGCATATAGTAATAATAATAATAACAGGTGAAATCAGTTAGTAAATCAAAATCCTGACAGATTTAAAAAAAATCCCAATAAACATTCCAGTCAAGTAAAGTATATGTAGAACAATAGCTGATCTTATATATTCGAATATTGTTAATACAATTAGCAGATAGACACCTGGGCTTTATAAGCATAATAATAATAATAGTATAATAATTATATAATAATTAATAATCACATCACAGGTGTAATTTACACAAAAATTACAATTTACTTTTAAAACAGTGCAAATTTCCGTTGCACTGTGTGTTAGTAGACCGTAGTAGTAGTGGTATAGTTGCATCATCTTCATGAATTGTATGTATTAGTAAATGTAAATTTGTGAAGTAATTAAAAAGTGAAAGCGTCTTCTTGTCGTCGTCTTCAATCGTTTTGTTTTTGTCTCTCTACACACGAAGCTGAGAAATCTACACTTGATTCGTAGAACTGAAGTAAAAATAATATCTTACAATATTATTTAGTTATTATTTAGTTATACAGGTGTGGGTTGCTGCTGTTGCTGGCAAGGAAAGTAGTTTTGTTGTTGCTTGCTGTTGTCATTCCATTTTTAGTGTCAGGAGTAGGATTCCATTATTATTGTTATTAATTTACTTATAGTTTCATCATCATCATTACCTATTATGCTAATTTGCTTGTTCTTCTTAGATATCGAAACGAATACAAAAAACCTCATTGTAATTGAAAAACAACACGTCATCTTCTTTCATCAATGTTTACTAAATGTTTTGTAACACTTGGGGTCAAAACAGAATTGACACCGGCGTTTGCCGTCATTGGCAATATCACTAGGAAGAACGGCAGGGAGAGGTTTAGCATTTGATCCTTTTCCACTACTACGCACATTTTGCCGTATTATAGATTGTCTTTGAGTTTCTACGTGCATATGAGGATTAGAAGGTGGAGTAGTAGAATTCACACTGTTTGTCAATGACGGGCGATGATGAGAGGATGGGCTAGGTGCTGGACTGGGGATAGGCTCACTTGGAACACTATTTGATAAAATTACAACCGTTTCTCCAGATTCTAAATTAGAAATACTGGATATGACTTGCTGTTTTGAGAGGACGTGCACGATTTTCATGTGATTTTGAAGAAGGTCAAGGGTAGTAAATGTTCTGTCACATCCCGTCCATTCACATAGGTAAACTGTATCTTTGTCTAAAAACAATAAACATTTTTCCTTGTATTTAAACATTTATAACAAAAATTAGTAACCACATTGAAACGCTGTAGCTTTTAATGCGAAATATTTTTGTAGAACTTTATTTCTAAGTTTGTTGTACTTACCAACGGAATTTTTCGTAGCCACCGGTTGTATTTGCCTGGAATTAGTTAGGGAGACAGGCTCCACTAACTGTATTCCAGGGTCAAACTTAACTTCACCGTTCACAGTTTCGAAAACAACTTGAAATCGCATTGGTTGAGATTCGGAGTCATCATTTTCGGAAATGTCCACAATTTCGTTATCCTTAACCAAATAGCGAAAGGGACCTCCATTGGCTAAACACAAAAAGAAATACAGATACATTTTATTAATAATTCATCACTCAAAGACGATATCACCCTTCTACGCAGTGAGACAAAACTGTATCAGCCAAAAGGTTACGCCATCAGGGAATTATTCTATCACTTCCTCTGACGTTCCTCTCAAACTCCCACTCTGAGAAATATACTACTCTGATACATATTCACTTCAGGGTTCCATGTTCTTATGTAAGTAACTTTCACTACTTCCATGACAAAGCATTTATTGCTTTAATTTACATTCATATTATATTACTAGCTGCCATATAAAATCTTTAAATATAAAATTAAACGCTGACCCTGTAATTTTATGTTTTAGCACTTCACAATTGAAGAGTGATTAAGACTTCAGTGAATTAAAAGGGAAAATGGCACCATAAATAATAAAATCGCAAAATATTGATATTAAAAACTGTTTGGTAAAAAGATATAATGCTTTTAGCTATGCAATTTGACCGACAATCAGTAAACTTCTTATAATTGCCCACTATTTAGAGTTAAAAGAAAAACAGATTTCAAAAGCATCCATACTAAACTCCGTAAATACTAAATGTGAGTTTGTTAATAACTGTATACCTATATTATTATTATAATCTATTTTTAAATAGTTACAGGTTAATGTGAAATCAATAATAGTCTCATTTCTGCTGTAAAGGGTGCTCGTCAAATTATAATACAACACAATGCAAGCTTTATGCTTGCAATCGTGTTGCATATCACCAAATGCTAAATATTATATGACATTTAAAATTGTATTTTTTTTCGTACCAAAACACTCACCCTCTGATCTTGAAGAATGATCATCGTCATTATCGGTAATCATTCCATCTTCAACAATAATATTATCTCCCAGAGCATATTCGTTTGACTGTACAATGACAGGCATTTGTTGGTCTGAATCTGTGCCTTCAATTTCCACTTCTAAACCTACTTCCTCTGTTTTCGTTACTTTAAGCATGTCACCGGAGCCACTGTCGTTTTGCAGTAAAATTTGATGTGACTTTGCCCTGTGGTCCTCTTTTCCAATACATAACATAGAATAGTAGTTGGACAGTTGTGCTATCAGTCTCATTTCTTTATCAGATCGCCTCTCCAGCGTCTTTATAAATAGGATGTCATGGATTTCAAAAATCCTAAAACGCTTCCGCAAACTGTGTTGAGACTTTTCAATAGCTGTCTTCCAATTTTTGGCTTTGTCGTAAAGCATATGAGGCTCCACATGTTTTAAAAAGTACTTTTCGTATTCCTCACTAAGATTTTCCACCTTCATTCCCTGAAAACAAAAACATATGAAATTAGTACAATCATCAGTTAACAACAATTTAATAATTCAAACAAAAATATCGTCAGTATTAATAATAACAAGCAAGCCTAATAGATTTATGGGACACCGATTCATTAAGGGGGCCCTATGTACCTCGCGGCGCCAAATAAGTCGCCCCCTGGGGATAGTAAAAATATGTAATTACTACTAAAATGTGAA
>JABASD010004098.1:0-16859 GCA_019776165.1 Pogonognathellus flavescens
ATACCAGATGGCTCAGTAGTCGAATTTGTCTGTTTTGCAGATATCGAATAGCACGATGATGACATGGAAAAACGGGAAAATTATTGATAATTTTATTCTTGAAATGTACTTGCTATGTATTTATATACACATATCTAGGAAAAGCTAGTTTAAGCTAGTATGCTCTCTGAAACCGTAATTTCCCAAATTGTTTTGTTTTGAGCATTACATAATATAATTTTTTATTTCCTTAGATGAGACATAATCAGTATGTACGTTGTAGTGAATTCATTAAGTGAGCCGAGGTTTGGGATGGGTTTGTTGAGTTTTTTAATCGATCACCCATTTGAGCTAAACTGACAAAGTTTAGCAATTTCATTTACTAATTCGTTATGCGGGGCCATACATTATTTTGGATGTGTGTATATTGTAGCGTGTTAAGTGCGGACTGTTTGTTAAAAGAGCGGCTTAATAACTGCACTATTAGATCAATTACGGACTCTCCAAAAGTTAACATTACTTTAAAAGCAGATCACAAAGTCCATCCCATTTTTGTTTCCGAAAATCATTTTCAGTTACCTAGTTTACATTCTGGATCTCGTCGTGAATTTGCATTCGAGTGCAATGCGTCGTATCCCGTGGAATGGGTTTCCCAAAGCCCAACGGTAGGCTGGGCACATAATATATTCATTATCATGCAAATTTTAAATTCATAGCACACTTACATAATTTTGCATGATGTAGTCAACCCGTATCATAACCCGTACTTATAAATATCAACTATGTCCTCACTGAATTTATGATATTTTCTTTATTAATTATACACCAAAGATTGCAGAAAGAAATATGAATATACAAATGAGAAGGTTTGCTCCGAATGTATCAGAAAAAGAATCATACATTTATTCAGCAAGGCTAACTATTTCATTCATCAATCCGAAAACAGCGAAAGAGATAAAGCAGACTTGTAGATCAGTTGAAAACAAGGCCTGTTTACAAACCACAGTTACGGCTAAAAAATGGGGACCAACAAATAACCAAAGCTGGATGGTTACTATCAATAATAGTGATCCTCTTGGTAAGCATTATGTTCTTTAATATTATTTGTGCAATTATATAAGATCAGTAACTAGTTACTTATCAATCTTAACCACAATAAAAAATATGTAAGTAGTAATATTTGTAAGAATTCTAAAACTGAAAATAACAAAGCAAAGGTTTTTGCATGTATAGGGAAATAGGTTTACATCTACCTATATTATATGAAGTTACGTAATATCGTACTGTACTTTTACAAGGAAACATTAACTTTGTTTTGTGCATTTGAGATTGAGGATGAAATGATGCTAATTGCTTTTCCCTTGTGTAGGTGTGATTTTAAAAGATTATGAAGCGCCCACCGGTCGTAATCCGCATTGTTCTGTACACCTCACGTATGATCCACTAGACAAATCTTTCTGCTGTCGGAGTAAAACCGAAGTTAACTTAACGATTTCCGAAGTAGATCCTTTTTGCACCGATCCTTCATCTTGTCGACAACTTTACTCTGAGGTTCTATTTGTGCAACCTTATATTATATGGGCTTAAGAATTTACCATACATACTCAAATAGTACTCATCTAAATTAAAATCTCATGTAGCCACTTTCAAAATTATAATGCTTATATCTCCTTTCAACAGAGTTCTTGCAATAGGCCATTGACTTCTATAGCTCTTTGTCCAGACCAAACATTTGCCTTGTCGTCTCCATTTGATAGAGACACCCAAGCAGGAGTATTAGAGTGTCACGCAGATGGCAAACCTGAAGAAATTTCTGCTGCGGTACATTATTTTTACTCCTTACCAGAATTGTGTGACACTACTTCAAAACGTCTTCCTACATTGTGTAAAAATACATTACCTATACATTGGTTTCAGTTTTATACAGTTACTACTACTGAATATAAATAATATGCAAACGTAATATGTAAAATCTAATCTAATACGTACATAATATAGATTTCCATTGGTTTGACGTAAAATTATTTGAGTTCATCTCCATGTGTCAATTGCCGGAACCAGTATATGTAGGCGAAACGCGAAATTTTACATGCAATTCATCGTTTTATTATACAGCTGCTGGAATGCAGTTTTTAATAAAACGAAAAGACGAAGAAGGAGAAGATGAAGAATATCTAGGTTAGAGGAGCATGTAAATGAGATACTTTCCTGTATAATGGTTCTCATTCATTTCATTGAGACTAGTACATCTTTTGGTTATCATTTTGGTAAATCTTATTGTATTTTTCGTTTAGAGTATCATAGTAAATATGAAACGTTTAGTGCAGACCATGGAATTCGGACCTTGTCAAGAGAAATTTTTATAAATGACACAAGCATTAAATCTATTGACTGCTTGGCTCCTATTAGAAATTCGTCAAATTGGATCAGTGCAGAAGTCCATTTAACTGTTTTGGGTTAGTCTCTCCTGTACAAGAATTTATGTTATGTAATTTTTAATCTCCATACACATTTCAATATTATATCTATAAGTACCTATATGTATTGAAATGGAATGCTATATTATGTATTGTTATTAGATCCTACGGCAATCTCGTTTGATGATGGCACTAATCTACAAACAATGGAGTATCCCGGTGATAAATTTACACTACGATGTTGTGCATATGGCAAGCCCAAACCAACTCTGACGTGGTTGCGAACTGGAAACGATTTGAGAGCAATAAGCAAGAGTCTCAACATCACAATCAATTATGACGATTCATCTGGATGGACAGAAATTGAGTTTCCCTT
Organism: Pogonognathellus flavescens; assembly: GCA_019776165.1. Taxonomy (NCBI): domain Eukaryota; kingdom Metazoa; phylum Arthropoda; class Collembola; order Entomobryomorpha; family Tomoceridae; genus Pogonognathellus; species Pogonognathellus flavescens. The sequence continues at coordinate 2,773 of JABASD010004098.1, forward strand.
CTATGATAACCCTAAGGATATATTAGGAGAGTATACATGTCGAGCTAAAAATCAGTTGCAAGTTAGTGACAAAGTTTACTTGATTCTTGAGAAGAAAGCCAAAGGAGAAGAGGAAACATTGGAGGCATCATCTACAAATACTCTCTTCTATTTGAAAGTGGTCGCTCTTCCTATTTCCATTATAGTCATTGTTGTTATTTTTGGTATTCTCGTGTGGAAAATTCTCGTTCAAACTCGGAAATTGAGAAGTTTAACTCATGCGGAAATTGATGAGTTTATGAACGGCAAACCAGATATTGTCAAGAAATGTAGGGAAAGTAATTACGAAATTAATTCGTACGCCAATTGTTTACCATACAATAAAAAGTATGAGATTCTCAAGGATCAGCTCGAAATTGGTAAATACATAAAGCATTTCTTTCTTAGCCATATTATATTATATAGGTCAAAATATTTGAAACAAGTATCTCTCTAATGATTTTTAGATGAAAATGCAATTCTGGGAACTGGGGCTTATGGAATGGTTCTAAAGGGCGTATTTACAAGTAAAAGTTTCGAAAAGGTGAAAGTTGCCATTAAAACTGTAAAACCAATGGACGATATAACATACTTCAAGGCTTTGCTATCCGAACTTAAAATCATGGCTTTTATCGGCAAGCACGTTCACATAATCAACTTAATCGGAGCTTACACAACAAACATAGAAAAAAGTATGTCACTAAACTATTTCTCATTACTTACATGCATAGGCAAACGCAAAATAATTATACTCTTTTGGGTTTAAAGGAATTAACATTTTAATTACATTGTTGCAGGAGAAATTTACATTGCAACCGAGTATTGTGAAAATGGAAACGTTTTAAGTTATTTGAAAAAGAATAGGAAAATTTTCACAAATCTCGTTTCTGATGGTCAGATCTTGGTCAACACGTCATTTAAGTAAGTAAATACAAATATTATAAGCACACCTAAATATCATAATTGTTTTAACAATATTTTTCATTCCATTCTCATCAATTAACATTTACAATTGTTTGTGCAGTCGAGAAAGTTATCGCAATTCGGTTTTATCCGGTGAATTATCTACAGTCACTTTGTTAAAATGGGCTTCGGAAATATCAAGTGGAATGGAGTTTCTTGGCACAAAGAAGGTACCTAGCTACACTAAAATTAATAGAAACCTCATACAATTACAATCTTTGAAACGACTGAGTAATGTTAATTATTAACCGATATGTTTAGGTTATTCATGGCGACCTTGCTGCAAGAAATATATTCATCAAAGAAAATATGGCTGCCAAAATAGGGGATTTCGGCCTGTCAAAGCAGCTTTTTGAGTATGCCAATTATATCAAGAAGAATCAGGTAACTCAATAAGCAGATACTCCAATAAGATTTGTAAATATACACAAATACAGTAGTGAATAATTTTAATTCTTACAAAGTCCCCCCTTCCGTGGAAATGGTTGGCGATAGAATGCCTACAAGACATGCAGTTTTCAGTGAAGTCGGATATTTGGGCTTTTGGAATAACGCTGTGGGAGATTTTCAGTCTTGGATTGTCTCCGTACATTGGTTGCATGTACAATGAAGAATTCGTCCGTAATCTAGTAACTGGAACAAGGCCTAGAAAGCCGGAGTATGCACCGGATAACGTGTAAGTATCATTGACACAATATTATATCACCGAATAGCTAGTAATATAATAATTACATTATCAGTACACATTTTGCATATGAAACTTTTGACTTCAGAGCTATTTTTTGAATACAGATATGAAGAAATGTTCAAATGCTGGGATATCGAGACAAAAATGCGCCCAACTTTCAACCACCTAACAACATTTTTTGATGGACTACTAGAACATCTTGTGGTTACGGTATGGAACACAAATAATTAATCACAATCATTCATTTTCTAAATCATTACATCGAACTAGATATAAATGATCAATATTTTAATATTTCTTTAGGAATATCTAGAACTGGAAGATAGGGATTCGGTGATAAATCCTGCAACAACAACCGTACAGATTTGCACGGGTTAACATCGACACTGATACAGATTCAGGAAATAAAAACCAACAAGAAACTTACCTACGTTTCTTAATAAGACTTTAAGAGCTTCAGTATCACTAATTGTTTTTTCCTCAATATGAGACTCTTAGAGATACGATACTTTACGTAAGAATAGTTATGAGACTGTCCATGACTATACTGTAAAAACGGATTAGGATTGTCTGGAACTGTGCTATATAAATATTTTAATGCAATTGTAAATGAAGGTACCTGTGAAACCTATCTACATACTTATCAGTATTTTGTTTGATATTTCTAGGATATTATTGTACAAAGTTCATTTATAATTAGCAATAAACCAGAAATTACTATACATAATTATGTGACTTAATGCTATAATTGCGAATATAACGTAGAAAGACTGAAACGCTTTCGAGTTACATGCATTTCCCTTTAATTGCTGAATCTTTTCTGACAGCCAATTTGTACGCTGAACATCTGCAGGAGGATCTTGACGTAACGGTCTAAGTTTTCTCTGTTTTTCCCTAATCGCTTCTAAGTTTGCTTCTTGTACCTCTTCAAGAGTTATTTTTGGAGGAGCTTTTCCTTCGTAGTAATTTTTGGGAACTTCTTGGTATGTTCCTTGTTGGACCATTTGCTCTCTCCTTTGAGGGGCATGTCTGTTTGCCATCTCCACGTGCGCTCTTTCAACTTGAGGATGTCCCCGAATGTAAGTTGTGTGAATAAAAGACGGCGGTGCTAAATGAGCCGTTTTTTGATATAGCTCTGCTTTCTTTTTGTTGTCCTCCTCTTCCATTTCCCATTTCGTTTTTCTTGGAGGTCCGATTGGTGCTTGAGGCTGATTTGGCCGATTTTCTAATTACACAACAATTTTTCTGCATTTTTCATATTTTGACTTAATGAAGTACATGGAAATATTGTCAGGGGATGAAATAATTATATTATTAATTACTGGCCCATTCTGGAGTATTGTCATGACTTGCTGAGAGCCATGGATTCAATCCTCCGTCAGCAGCTGCTGGGGATTTCTCCTGAGCTTCGAATTCAATACAGAAAAATCATTCTCAAATGTTGGTTACATAAATGAATGTAGAAGTAAAACTATATTTTACTCATTTCTCGTGTTTTAAATGTTCTTGTGTGTACCATAGAAATGACCAGTGTTTCCATAATGAAAATCTCCAGCAACTTTTTGGTCAAAGTTATTAACTGCCTCCATTAACATTGCGTCGCGAGCTAAAGCCGCGGCATTTGCGGCGTCATTTGCCTGCTGTTGAATCTGATGGGCATTATTGTTGTTTTGATTGTGACCTGTTTGTTGAGACCATTGCTGAGGAGGGTTTTGATGCATAATGTTTTGGTTGTGACCTGCTTGTTGAGACCATTGCTGAGGAGGGTTTTGATTTATATTGTGTGCGTTATGAACTGGTTGTTGTTGAGGTGCATAAAAATTATTATTGTTTGCTAATGGTGCAGCTGGTTGATTGTACAAATTATTGTTCATCCCTGCAGAGGCCTGTGGACCATTAAAATTGTTGTTGGATTGAGGAACAGCTGCCGGTGCGAAATTATTAGTACTTTTAACTGGCTCATTTTGCGGGACATCGAAAAGCCAAGGGTTTAAATAGTCATCACTTTTAACTTCTTCTACAGCATTTGCGTCTTTGTAACCTGCATAAGTGTTGTAAGGCCATACGTCGAAATATTGACATGAGATCCGATTAATACTGCCAGTAATTGTTAGCACAGCATAGTAATATGCAATGATGTAACGTTTTCTGTCCATTTCGGTATCGTGTATGCGAATTAAAGGTAAAACTTACTCCTGTGTCTATACATACATTCTAATGTCAGAGTCTCTACATAGGTATATCTATAGAAATATTTGTTCTTCGGAACTTCTATACAAAAGGATGAAACCCAGTTTAGATCTCAGGGTTGGGTTGCAAAGAGATAAATAGAGATATAATATCAAACTCCATAGAAACTGGAGCTCTGTGTTGTTAGATTAGTACTGTGCCAGTTTGGCAAACCTTGAATAAAGGTCCATCTTTGCAAACTCCACAATATTTTCAAACTAAAATTGTTTTTGCATATAGCGGGATGAATAATTCAGAGTCAATTAATTACAGATAGAAATCAACTTAGAATAGAATGTTAAACGTATTAAAATGTTTTGGAAATCAACTTCAATAATATGCGATGTTAAGGTATATGATATAGTATACATGCTATATGCAAACGGTAAAATAATGCGAATAAACTTTGATGTTGTGTCAACTGCATAAGCATATTGTTGGGCATATAATATTATTGCTTATTAACTTCATTGTACATGCTTGTTATAAACTATTGTATGAACGAATTGAATGTGTAACTACAGATAGTAAACCTTTTCGTAGTGCAAGTGCAGATAAAATTACATACATGATATATTCAACAAGAGATACGTATTTTGAGACTACTAAACTGTGTGAGTATTGAATTCACCTCTAAGTGGGTAGTTTACATTAAACTCGCCAAGATAAATAATATGAGAGATATGAATTTTGAATACCTACAAGTGTATTCACACGTGTCTCTAATTGCGTAGGTACTTTACATATCGTATCCCTGCCCATTTTTTGTTGAATTCGTTTTATCAGCGCAAATAAATCGTTCACTTCATTTACGACGACCATGCATGCTTCTATGTGGTGATTAAGGATGCCAGGCTGAACAATGTACAAAACAAGGTAATATTTTTATTATGCCTGCAAAATCTCAGTTAAATAACATGACACAATTCCTGGAATCAATTCAGAGAAACAATTGCGAAAATAAAATTCGTCTATTTATCTGCGTTAAATTCTTTCATGTATAAACTTCTTTAAGATTAGTACGTAGTCAGACTTGCAAAAGTATATTATAGCTGTTATAGAAGTTTTTGATAAAAGTCCCATTGTCGGTACTTACAAATTGCATTGAGTTTTTCATTTTGTTAACAAAGGTAAGTAGTAACTGTATAATTGCTTATTAATTCTCTACTGTGCATTGGTTCTGTATATAATTTTGATTTTGTCTAACGTTTAGATGATCTCATCATTTGGTGCATTTATGATCCTCGCGATCATAAATATCAACATGATTGACTATTCGGTATCTTCATCACAAGACGTAATTACTGACATGAAAACAAGCGATAACCACATGACTCCGAGTTTGCATAATGGGATAGATAATGTGGGAAAGGACTCCCATGGTACATGGGAAGATAACGTTGGACTATGGGCTGTGGCTGACTTTGACACAAATTCTAAGTGTATTCTTTTAAAAGGTGCTATGAAAGTCACCTTGTCTATAGGAAAGGATCCGAACAAACAAATCATTGAATTGAATGTGCCAAAAGAAGCTAAAGCGGATGGATTATGTACCTCTTTGTGGAATGATTTTCAACAAATTACTCTCTCTTGGAATGAAACGCTTTCTAATCATTCAGACATCACCATGAATTCTTTGACGTTAGTTTTTGCAACCAACTGGACCAGCGAATTCACAGATAATTCAGAAATACCAGCAAATCAATATGCACTAAATTCTATAGAAGTAGAGCAAAGTGTGTATCCTTCCAAAAACGACACGAATAATATTACTATTACTGCTTCAGATTTAACCGAATTTTTAACACCAAAGAATAGTTCTTTCGTTTGCATATCAAGGCAGTCGTTAGACTACCATACGATCGTTTTACAACTGTATGCTTTACAAATTGAAGCTTTTCGGAATTTGTCAACTACTGAATTCAGCGATTCTGTTCTTTGTTCCCCTGATGTTAAGAAAGACCACATTAAAATGGTGTTCACAATAGTGTGGGTTCTAACCATTGTTTTTCTAATCTGTTTAGTGACAACATTTGTGGTTCTCAGACGACGTTGCGTGTCAGGTAGCAGTGATAATGGCTACAGACTTTTGGAATAAGCGAGTACAATATTAATTCGAAGAGTGCTAAATGGTTCCCCATTCAATCCCAAGCTGTGCAATACAATTATGCATGTGTGTATTACCTTAAAATGTTAGGTGTATTGTTCGTTGTAATAAACATGACCTTTTACAATTAGACACAACCTTTTTGGTTACAGTATTTATTTAGCGACAATACTATTTTAGCCAGTAAACATTTTACGTTGTTTTATTTAATCCCATCGCAATCTGCGTGTAAAATGTCTCATAATACACCTATCCATGTAAATTGATTCTCAACCATTTTTGCGATGATAAGATAAGGAGTTAGAGTGTTGGAGTTAATGCTATTGTAGTTCTATTTTAATTTTCATACATATATTGGGGATATTATTGTCAATTATTGTTAGCCATGGTAGAATTTGTACTTGGTCAAATGACTGAAGAACTGCCCTAGCATCCCTTGTTAAGCATTCTATAATACTAATACAGTAATACACTTAAACTAATATCATAAAATGTAAAATGTATTATCAGTAGAATTATGTACAATAAAAGTGACGCATAGTGTGCTGAGAGTGCTGACTGATAAAACCATTGAACTAAGACGCAATGTTATTCTGATTTTATTACCACCATCATTCATGTAATGTAGCTTAAGCTGAACAAGTATGTAAGTATTAGGTACTGAACTTGCTAATAAATTTTGAAAGTGAAAAACTTTATAGCAGCATACACATCCCATTGAAACACACATAGAACTATATTGATGATTGTAAGGTAAACGATCGGTTACGTATTATTATAATCAGCACACACTAAATGTTGAATTCAGCCAATAATAGACACAGACAGCAAGCAATGTAAGCATTAAGCATACAATCAAAAATGTTAAGTTTTCAATTTTCGATCCTAATAAAATCCTTTAGCGCATTTACGTATTTTAGAGAATATTTTACGTAGTACTACATACGTATTAGGTATCAAATGCTACTTACATACTAAGTGGGAATTTCTTTACATTCTGACACTACGCATACTTATTTCATGTTTATCACTAGGAAAATTTGGTTCGAAATATTTACACAAACCAAAGTTGTTTGCTTACGTAAATATATGTATAGGTACTTTCCGCTTATATCATGTACTATATAAACATTTCCCGAAATATTATGTTGGCTTAATGTACGTATACAAATCGAATCATTCTATTATCAATCACGAGGCAGTGAAATGCATATCTATAAAACTCCTGTTAAGTTAAATGAAGATAACAGCTCAAATGTAAACTAGACTAGTTAAGTTCGTACAGAAGAATTACAATAACATCCTATAGCAAATACATGAAGGTATATAGGTAACTGCATCACATAAATTATACATTCTACACATACATGCACGGAATATTACATCTCTATTTGAAATTGTAAGTAACTAACTAGTACTAGTACAATATTATTTGCGTGTACCTTGGTTATCATTATCTACTTTGACGAGGAGTTGCTTTTATAATCAATAACTGTTTGCAGCAGTTTATTCTCAGCAAAAGATATTATCCACAATCATTTATACAAATACGTGCATCCTGTTTTCATATACAGATAATCCGTATTAATGTTTAACAAATAAATAATTTTTCAAGTATATTTCTGAACACTTTCAGTTGTGCTCTCTTCATGGTAGACAATTCATTGCTTCCAGTGTTTGGTTTTCATTTATTTTGTGCTCGATCTTCTTTCATTTCTCAGGAATAACTGAGACAAAATGGTTCAAACAACGAAATTGTTTTCACTTTTGGTCATTATCGGATTAATCGGTTTTTGCCAAATAGTGTATTCACAAGAATCTGCTGCTAATACCACAACTGGAGGAACCACTTCTACGCAGGCACCTACGACACCTGAAGGAACCACTTCTACACAGGCACCTACTACAACTGGAGGAACCACTTCTACACAGGCACCTACTACAACTGGAGGAACCACTTCTACACAGGCACCTACGACAACTGGAGGAACCACTTCTACACAGGCACCTACTACAACTGGAGGAACTTCTTCTACACAGGCACCTACTACAACTGGAGGAACTTCTACAGATACACCTTCCTCAACTGAAGTAACCTCTTCTACAGAGGCACCTTCTCCTACAACAGAAGAGCCAACAACGACTTTGCCTCCTCCTGTACACCCTGAAAAGGCATTCCCCCATAATATCGGAAGATTTAGATCGCTGAACAATAAAACATGCATTATCTTGGACGGAGCTTTTGAAATTTTATTGTCAGTACCCCTGGACAATTCCACCAGCAATGAAACTCTCGTTGTACCAGAACTTGCTTATGCTGAGGAAGAATGCACGGATAAATCTCAAGAGCTTACCATATACTGGCCAGTACCATCTAAAAGGAATTCTACCGCATCCTTTTTAAATAAAATTGTATTAAAGTTCGAGAAAACTAAGGCAGATGAAGAAAGTGACTTGGCAGCAGAAAAACGATCTTTCTTTCTTACTCAAATTTCCGTTTCATTTCCTCCAGATCAATTTGACGGATATGGAGGCAAATGTAATGTGCAATTTTTTTTGAATGATTGATAATTATTAGTTCGGTTAGGTAGAATAGATATGTCGATATGTGTACATGAAAGATGAGACTTCTTATTACATGCCTCAATGTCAATATAACAATATTTAACATTTTGTTTGTTTTACAGTTGATCATCTTATAACTTACATCGCAGGAAATCTGTCCAATTATGAGACACCATTGAATTCATCCTATGCATGCAACCACGAGGAAAGTATCGTAGGAAGAGCGAATGATGGTAAAGAATTTCAATTTCAACTGAAGGTTGCGAATCTGAAATTAGAAGCTTACAAGGATCAGACTGGCAAAGACGAATTCAGTCCACAAATTAATTGTAAAGCAGATAATAAACATCCTTCGAGAAAAGGTCTCATCGTTGGATTGAGCATAACCGTTGTGCTACTCGTCTTGGGTGGGGCTATCGGATATTACTTATGGCGTCGCCGACAACACGCTGGTTACCAAAGAATGGACAACTAAATAGTTGTAACGCAATTTTAGTATTAATAAGTGTATTAATTTTAATTGTCTTTTCGTCAGTGTGTACTATCCGATGTAAAGGTGTTATTATTTCTAAACCACCTCTCTCTTTGTATGTAAAATTAATTACCTAATTGTAATAATGTTCCATTCCATTACACGTGGATATTACAAACCCGCTACATCCATAGAAACATTGTAGTGTGGTTAATTTAGTATATGATACAAAAACTTTCTATAATACAAATATTGTATGTGTATAACTATTGAAATAAATTAATTGATTTAATATTCCATCCTACTCTTACAAAGAGTATGCTTATCTTATTAAGTAGTTAACATGTATAAGTTCTAAATTATTTCCGTGTAAAATGTTGCATTTGCCATTCAAGGAACATTTTGAATTCTGAATACAGAAGAGCTGTACAGTTACTCAGTGAGAAGCAATGTAATAGTAATTTCATTACCACATCACTACATACTAAAAGCGTAAGAGCCATAATGGAGGTGAAAGTGAAACCTGTAGATTCAGCTTCATTCATGTGGGAAAATTTGCCAACTGTGGTAATAAATACATGCCTATATATGTTTATTAAATACATACGTAATTGCATGTAGAGAGATTAATTTTTATTTCTGACCAAAATGAACACAAGTAAAATACTTACTATTACTAGAAATTCAGAGATGTCCATGTTTTATTTAAACACAGGTGTACAAGAAAGTATTTTCATATTTGGACAGAAGATCAAAAAAGAATGTAAGGAAAATTTGCTCAATATGGAAAGAAGAAATGGATACAGAGGTTGGACTAAGCGTCGATATTGACAGTAGGATTAGTGGAAATGTAGGCTTTGCTGCAAAAGTAAAGATTATTCAGGCTCGTATTGATTACTTAAAAGAACCAGAAACTAATCACATTTTACTAGATCCGAGTTCGCTCAGAACAGTTTTGATTACAGGAATCATGTGTCCTAAATGGTTTACAACGCAACTAGTTAAATGTAGGAATCTTACACGGTTAGTTCTTTGCGGGCGATTCCTGCATTCCCAGAATCTTCAAATGCATGGAACAATTTCCTTGAGATTTGGATCATTAAAAACTCTAGAAATTATTGCTAACGAAATGTCATATCCAGACCCCATGCCTATCACGATTCGCAGAAGAGACCCCGCTCGTGCTGTAGCGTATGAAGAGTATTGCATTGAAATTTCTTTGACCGTAGCAAAAAATGTAACTTATTTGCTCTCGTACATTCGAGCTCCGAAGTTGAAAACTCTGCATATTGTCGTTAAACAGAAAAAAGGTTGGATGGTTCCAGCGGCAATGAATTGGCGATTTCAGCCATTAGAACTATTCCTGGAAGCTCACAAAAATTCATTGAAGGAATTAATTTTGTCCGAGTTCGATGGCAAATATAGTTCACTGCATGAAGAAAATCGGTTGTATCCTGAGAAAATAAGCACTTTAAATATAATGATTTCTCATTGTATGGGCATCCTTGAAGAAAGTCGAGTACAAAATACCGAATATTGGAAACAGCTTTTGATGCATCAAACTCAGTTGAAAAATCTTAAGATTCATGTAGCATTTTTTCCGAATGAAGCTGCATTCTATAATCCTGTCATTGAAGCAATCGGCATGAATTGTTCTGCATTTTTGACAAATGTGTTTATCGTTATAGAATCCATTGTTGATTTTATAATCGATGGGGCAATGTTTCAATTTTGTGAGTGCTTGCAAATCTTGAACATAGTTTCAAAGCAAACGGAAGCAACATTTATAAATTTTGGTAGTCTTCCGACATCTTTAAGAAAGCTGAGCATAGAAAATAGTTTGATTTTAAATCCTGATCCATCAACTCTGTCAGAATTCTCAAAATTAGAGATGCTGCAGCTTCAGACGCTCTGTCTGGACCCAGGACTTCACGAATTAAGTTTGCAAGCCGTAAAGGAGTTTCTCAATCTGCGATCGTTGTGTTACTTAGCATTAAACTTCAGTGAGCATGCAGGAAATAATCGAAACTTCCAGAAAATATTGGATCATTTTCGCTGCTTTCGGGATCCACGATTCTCCAGCATGGGACTCAGAATCAATTTTGAGTATGAAGTGGAAGAAGGATGGGATGAAGATATTTTTGATGACGAAATGAACGGTAGGCAAGATGTGACATACGTTGCTCCAGAAATAAGTGGGTTTTCATTTGGGACTCTGTTTGGAAATCGATTCAGGGAAGAAAGTGACAACGTATCTTTGCTCAGCTCAAGTGATGACAGCTTTGAAAATAATGCTCTCATTGGTGGAATTGCAATAATGTTTGGAGGTGGAAGCGGAAGCAGTACTATCACTAATATCACTAACGAAGTTTCTACTATTTCCAGTTCTACCTTTCATCACGGTGATGATGATGATGACGATGATGACGATGTCTACTAGTTCTAGTATCTCTACATGCAGCTACTATAAATGATCCACCTTCAATTGACTTATGACTTGTGACAAATGTACCAAAAGTATTTAGTATTTTTGTACTGTCTTTTCAGTATTTATAACCTAATAATTCAAAGCAAACCTAATTCCATTATTAAACGCTGACTTTTCTGAAATCATAGTTGAGAATCCTTCAGCTTTGTTTGCGGCATTATTTCTATTCATTGTGTAGTATGCAGTCCCATGCAGGCCTAATTCAATTGCTGGTGTCACTGATGCCTGTAATTATATACCATACCAAACCTAATGAACTGGAAGAATTCATATATAAATTAATCGAGTGTAGAATTTTAATTAATGGAAATATATGCTTTTTATTATTACTGTTTACTGAAGTTGATTTTATACTTATTCGTAATAAATAGAACAGTAGATCACATTATGACCTTTATTTTGAATTCTTGCAAAGAGACATCGCAGCACATTAACATTAAGTATAAAAATGAGCGCACAATTTAGTCATAAAATATGCTTATGATATCCCTCTGATGTCATATTACGTTTTATCATTTAGTTCAGCTACATAATAGTACTGTACAATAATATATTACATCCATATTTCATTTTCTTTTCTTTAGGGATTGATAAGCACTTCATAAAGTATTTCTCTTTCGTATGGTCGTCAAAAGGCTGCTTGCTCATTAAATGTGAATTCATAAAGCGAAGATCAAGGTTAAGGTTATCACTTCACAACGGAACCTTTTGGCAGTTGACTTGTATGTTCAGTAATCTCAAATTACTTACATAAATACTACAGCTAATTTTAAGTGAGAGTATTTCATTCGATAGGAGCCTATAGTTATCTTTTTTACATATACATCCAGGTTGGTGTTATATTGGGTAGAATTTAATGCATTCCAAAATACACTTCCAACTTCTTTGGCTACTTCACTCCAGTTATTCGTTCCATTTCACAAGAATCGAAACTTTATTGCTGAACATCTTACATAATACTAGTCTTGCTGTCTGCCATCTCAATTAAACATTTTAACAGAATATCGCTGTCAAATAATTTGTGTTAAATAATCATTCATACTGAAATCATACACGTTCTTAACTTGGAATCGTCGGTTTAATTGTTGTGGTTGTCTATAATAATGGAAAGTGAATTAGATATTGCCCCAGAACAAGGATTCGCTTCCAAAACTAAAGAAAATGTTCATGGATTCTTACAATCGTTTCTGAACACGTTATCCGATCTTTGGAACAAAAGTAAAGGTACGTGATCTTAAGAATGTAAACTTTCAATTTGTCAAATGCTATAATAGAGTATTCATATCATATGTCTAAGTTATCACAACTCAATGCTCCTTAATCCATAGAAAAATTAATCGCATAAAATTAAAACTACAGTAAGTGAATCTGTAATTTCTGCACTTTAATATACCTATATACCAATTTCTTTGCGAACATTGTGTTAACAAAGTGCCTGGTTATCGAACTTCAATCTGATATATACATGAGTGATGAAATATTATGACACTTTTACATTTTATATTATCTGAAATATCGATAGAGCTTGTATACTAGTACTATGCACACTGTATAACATGAGCATTCCATGGTTCCACCATCAACATTGGAAAACAGTTTCCAGTTCATTGAGAAAACAAATACAATAGTGCAAATACTAAATAGTACTGTATATAGTACATAATTTAAGAAATTTGAAAATTCACTATTACAGATAATAACTGAATTGCATTAAGTTTAGCCTTTACAAAAATTAATAATATTTGTTGAGGAAAACACGGAAAGTAATCTCTTTCTTTAACCCTGACTGGCACATCATCTGAACTTCTAATCTGTATTGAACTTGGAAAAGCCACCAATGTTATCTTTTGACAAGCTATATGAAGTAATTTTTCATTCCAGAAATAAATATAAAATTCACTAAAGTTTAAGGGTTTCAATGCGTTATGCATTCTTATATTACAAACAAGAGGATAACACTAAAGTAAATTGGCATATATCTAAACCTTTTCTTCATGAAGTACTTACTCTAGTCTCACTTACTTATCTCTAGTTCTAGTACTCCACTATATGGCTTGGATATTAACATTTTTAAATTAGGTAAATGGTTTATAGCATTCCGTTATCTTTGCCATGTCTTTATGGGATAAATAGAATAGACGTAATGAGGCAAAATAAAAGGATTAACAGAACAGAAAAGAGCAATTTATACAATAACAGTAAGTATGACATTATATACATATTTACTTTAATGATAAATTCCATTTTCTTTCTTTTTCTATATAGGGAGGTCTAGTATAATATATGTATGACTTATGACATCTCGTAACACAACATTACTCATACACTTGTAAAGTAAATCTTGACTGTGCTACAGATCTTTATATAAGATGGTACTATAAATCAATCACATATTTCATTCAAACTGTCAGTATCACACCGTAAAGCTTTGTGGGAAGGAATGTCAAAGTAAAATATACATATATACTACAGTATGTGTCACAGTAACGGACTAGTCTGGTTAATACATAGAAAGACCTATAGTAGGACTTAATACAGAAATAGGTATCAAACAATC
>JABASD010004099.1:0-16858 GCA_019776165.1 Pogonognathellus flavescens
CATTGTTTACAAATAAATTGGTCGATTATCTTGTATCAGGCCTCGCCTGGCCCGGCCCCAAAGGGGCCCGGCCCTGAGAATCTTCCTCACCTATTCTCCCCATCGTTACGGTACTGCTAAATAGTAAAAAATACCTAATAAGAAAGAAAATAAAAAGTGGAAGATATATATACACTTATATCTGTTCCCTTTATCGTTATCTGTAGCCTACCAATGAACAGTACGTACGATGACAAGAAGGCGTATTTAACACCAAGGTAATTGTGCTTATATTTAAGTTATATATGGTTTCACTTAGTTCATTGTTCAAAATCGCATGTCGGCATTTCGTATTAAATAGTTATCTTGCATGTGATTATTGTTGCCTTTTTTATATTAGTTTTGATTACAAAGCAATATTGGCATTCTGTATTATTAGTGGCAGATATGGAAGATTGTAAATATAGTATAAGTACATAAATTTAAGTAGTTCACTCTCATGTAATAATAATACTCTAAATTAAATTTAAGTCTCATTTTACAATTACAAAATAATTCGTCAAATTGGCTAATCTTTAAAACAGCATATTACATTCCTTAGAATAAAAAAGAAATAAATGGTTATTAAATAAAAATAAAAAAGGAACGTAGGAATGATTCCTACATTCCTTTTGTTTTTATTTAACATGTCGAAACTTCATCGATATTGTCCTTTTATAAGCATTTGCTGAGATTGTGAATCGCAAAGCTAATAAGTCATTCCAGCTCACTTAGTCCTGTTCACAATGAACAGAATTTGTTAAAATATTCCAGTGTTGCTACCGTTACCGTTACCGTTATAATTTTAATGGGCTTATAGTGGCATTTGACTTTGAATCAATGAAATGAATCAGTGCTAATAATTAATAGCATTGTGTAAAAATGAATTCAATTAATCAACTATTGGGTGATAACCGACACAAGCAAAAATCCTCCCAAATATAGTAAAATTCGGATAAGAAGTGTTGCTTCGACGAGGGGTCATTTCATTACCATGGCATCAAAATGTCATGCGAATGTAAATACGTGCAGCTATTACGGCAAAGAAAACTAGATCCCAGAATTCAAAATTCCTATCTATGTTAAGGTATTACATATTAATTGTAATAAATAACATCATATTATTGTTGTGTTTATTTGAATTACGTGTTCAGGCTTGAGAGTTAGAATTATTGAAAAACAGAATAATCGCAGCTCATGCAGCAGCGTTAATAATCATAGGCACAAGGAAAAGCAACGTTACCTGTTGGTTTCTTATGTTTTAAACAAATGGTTCAAAAAGAAATATAACGTATAATTTGGTTAAAAACGACATATTTCAAAAGTACAAGGCACCATTTGATTGTCACAATATGAAATTTAAACTGCTAAATGGTTCGGCCGCTAACCTAGCGTGGCGAAACGTTAACATGTAATACATCTCTCAGTAAATCAAATATGGACAAAAATTACGTTCTAAATTGTCTAGGTAATATGCATGACCCACATACAAAATAAGTCAAAATGAGAAACCCCTAAGGATGATCAACATCAATCTTCGTCGATTTCTGAGCACTATGCGAGAGAGTGTTACTTTTATTTTATTTCTTGTCGTATATTAACTAAATATTGGAAGTGCCGGAACTTGGGTGTCAAACATGATCACCATGGGACCGACGGTGATTAATGTCAAATTTTGACACATTCAAATGTTCAGTCACTCAATGAAACCCTGAGTTATCATTTCAGTAGACAGGTTATACACAGGTATAAAAACACATTATTTTGTCACATATTTTACACCACCATTGCGTACTGCAAAATAATCGAATAAATTATGTAAATAACCTAATATTTCTATACCCTTACTTTCAGGAAATATACTGATCAACATATTTAAAATACAGTCTAACAAATCTAAAGACTAACCCACTAAACGTATATTAATTCCATCAAGTGAATTCGGAACGGGGGCTTAATTCGAATTCGGTCTAAATTATAACGACGTTTGTAGCAACCAACTGATGACAGCCAATAAATACAAGCGATCAACAGCAAGCAGAAGCAGATTGACAATACGCGATAAATACGCAGAGGAGAAGAAGAATGAGGAGACACGCATGAATAACGAGACAAACTAGTGCAGGAAAAATGGTATCTTATTGTTGGTAATAAGAGCAAAAATTCTGGAAGAATATTGGGACAGATTTGCTCTTCATAATAAAGACCTTAGTTTCACCCATATAGTGAAGCATTCAATAGATACGGGGAATCATCCTCCCATTAAACAAAGAATATTGGCAAGGTATAGTCCAAAAGAAAACTACATAATTAGACAACAAGTAGCAGAAATGCTACAGCTACTCGCCTTGTAATGCTAACGTAGTATTAATTAGTTAAAAAGAAAGACGGATTTAAGCGTTTCTGTATAAACTTTAGAGCTATAAATAGGGTTACAAATTTTCAGGTTTACCCTATGCCTCGCATTCAGGAAGTAATGTATTCCCTAGCTGGTAATAAATGGTTCCATCTCATGGACCTACTTAGTGACTATTGTCAGATAAAAATGAACAGCCGCAATGGGTCAGATTTAAAAACGGCCTTCATGACAATTGACGGCTGTTGGTATTTTAAGAATATGCCGTTTGGCGTTAAAAACGGCCCACAGGAATTTTCGACATTAATGGACGTAGTCATTAATGATCTGCGACAAAATGTACGCTATTATATGGAGGTTAGGTAACGTGACATAAATTTTTAACTCAGTTAGAAAAGTAAATCTGGTGGATGAAATTGAATGTTCATCCAATAAATGGAATATGAAAATATTCTAACTTGAACGATAAAAATAAAAAAGGAAAAAGATTAAAAAAAAGCGAAGACTTCCAGAAGCCGCTTTGCAGGAATACAGTTCAATTAAAGGTTTATGAAAACCGTTTTTCGTTTTACAAAGTCAAATAAATTACCTCATTATTTGTCTTAGAAATAAATTATAATATTCAAAGTATATTAATTTTTTTAAATATCCACTGGTGACAACCATTCGTATCTCATAAGTATAACGATTTTACAAATGCCTTTATCATAGACTATCTTGAATATTTCAATTAAATATTACATCTTAAAATATTGCATACATAAACATCTAAACCCTTCTTCAATGGTGTTGCCTAACAAATACAATAGATTGCTGAATGAATGAAAATATTGAAGGTAAAATTTTATTATTATTTTATTTTAGGATATGTGTGATTTAATTTTTATTTTAAGGTAATAGATACACAGCAGAAAAAGTGCATTTTCCCACTGCCGTGACCAAGGCAAATGCTCACAGGAAACGAAACACCCAAAACCCTGGATGTCTGGGCTGTAGGTTTTTAAGCGATGAAAAGAACGAAAAACCCGCCCAGCTGAGTTTTGGTTTTTTCATTAAATTCTTTAAATACAAATACATTAATTTATTTACTAAAATTCGTAAAAAATATTTTTAATTTTTGTTATAAAATGTGAATAATAAATCTAATACTCAATAAATAAATGTTTCGATTACTTTGAAAGAATTAAATTAAGGCAATATTTTGTTGAAAGTGTCAGTTAGATCTGAAATCAAATTAAGATTGGCAAATTAGTTTATAGTTGGTGAGGTGGATTTATTGTGATACCTGAGAGATATCAGCCTAGAGCTGTCGATGTGTTATCAATCAAATAAAGACATCAAATCAAATCAAATCAAATCAAATCAAATTACTGCTCTTTTAACGCTGTATGAAACCCATACTCAAAAAAACCACCAGAAATACCGTGGGTGTGGGTTTTTCATACAAACCCATGGGTGTTGACTTTTCATAAAAAACCCACTAGTTTTTCGCTTCGTGAATGTTCCCGTAAGACAGAAAGGAGCCAAAGGGGTCTATGTACTGAAGACTTGATGTTATAAAAATTATTATCTGTATTCATTTATACTCTAGTCGAGCTCAGCAAATGGGCTTAGGTAATCGCACACAAACGTGTAATACACTCAAACTAACTCGTTCTTTCGACACCAAACCAATTTAACCTCCGTCATATTTACATGATGTAATTATTAATAACTTGCTGTTATTAATTCATGTGTAATACATAACTGAACCTTAATACACTTATAAAGATTGAAAAAGAATATAAAGAATCCTGCGAAATACTTGCCGTACTTTTGAAGTAGAAATTATTAAAAATTAAATATTATGTCACGAAAGAATACAATAAGAACCAAGTGTTAAAAACAATTAGTAATGAAAGTAATGATACAGTAATCACTGATTCAGCAGACAGGCAATAGATAATATAAGGTGAGACTACGTTACAGTATAAAATCTGAATGAACTTATAACAAATGTGAACAAACCCCTTATTACAATTTTAAATATTTTAAAGGGCCGTATACATAAATTTTAGAATTTGGTCTATTGAAAGAAGAAATTAAAATAACTTTAAAAAGAGAAAAGTAAATGGATAATAGACCTCGTCGAAGTTTTTTTCCGGATTCTGCAAAGGTAGTAAATTACTGATATCTGATGAGAAGTCCGATGGGACATCGAATTTAATGGAATGATGGAAAATCATGGGGAAGAAAGCCATAACTGTCAAGCGAAGGATGCGAGCTAAAGCTACGCAATGCCATTAACCCCATAACTGAAATACAAAGAAATAAAAAAAGATTAATCGAATGATAAGTAATTAATAAATAATTGCATTGTTTATATACAATATCATTAAAAATCTGTTTTTCCAACTTAATTCGTCCGCCTCCCACGTTGAGTGGGACTATAATATTAAACCATAATTACTGTAATAAAAATTAGAAAACACTAACTTTTCTACATGAAGTTGGCTCAGACTCAGACAGCCATTATTCATAACCTCCCCATAAATTGTTTTTACTTCAATGTTATCTTTCATTTTACTTTAAAGGAGAATAGTAAAATGCAGATTAATTTTAGTTGTTGAGATATGGTAATGTAAAGATAAAAAAATCAGATTTACCCCTTCCACGCTGACGTTGATTCGAAAATGAAGCAAGTTGGTATTGGAGTAATGTTACATAATGCAGCTCATTCGGTAATAATTTACTATTTTATAATTTTTTATGAGGCATTCGTTCCCGCAAAGCCAATTCCATTCCACCAAAACTAATTAATAAATTATTAGTCAATAATTAAATACACTAAATTAATAAAGAGAAAGGAAATGTTTTATTATTGTCACCATAAAATTACTTGTCTGCAGTCAATTAAAAAATATTTTCCGCTCGTCCAGTTAAAAAATAATTTCCAGAATTTTCCTGTGTTTATTAAACTCAAGAATCAATAATTTTTAACAGATAGACTTGAGAAAGAAAGAGTAGAGTGTGAAGAGATCTAGAGAATGGGAGAGACTCTTACAAAAGGGTGCTTGACTATTATTGATATTATATTATGTATTATTCTTATACATGCAAATGAGGTCAAGAATGTATAAACCCATGTCGTTTTCGTAACGTATGCAAGAAGTCTTTTATAAAGAAAGATTGACTCACACCACCCTCATCTTCACACAGACGTGTGCAATTACCGACGGCGTCATCAAAATTGTCCCATATAATCAGAACATAAAGCTTATTCAGGCGAAATGCCTCGACTACTATAGAACAATCTTTTTACAACTATACCAAGGCAGCAGGGCAGGATGTAATTAAACGCAATAAAATATAACATGAGCAGTAGAGGTGGCAACGAGCGTAATTGGGCCGCATTTTTGAACCAAAATTTTCGAGCCGAGCCAAATTTACATTGTAAATTTTATTAAGCCGAGTTCAAGCAAATCCTTATGTTATATTTTATATCAAGTACTATTTTACTCCAAGCAACTCTTTGCAATGGTTTATTTATTTTCAAATGGAAATTGAAAGCAACTACCATTTTCAGAGAATTATTTTAAAGTTAAAGCCATGCTAATTGTTCCTCTACTAACAGAATACAAATGGCTTGTGACTCCACTCTTCTTAGCAATATAAAATTCTCCTAATTTCATTCCTAAATTTCTACAGGAATAACAAATCATTGTTTCTTCTTGCAAAAATTTTGCAAGCGTGGAGAGAACTTTTAAATTTATGATATGGCAATGCACAAATATAGAGCATTACAACGTCTGCGCATAACATAACTATACTGACAAATACAGCAAATATTACTACATATTTGGGGAGAAATCTGTAGCAAGCGATAAAAATAAAGTTACATAAGAAAACTATTCGCTTAAGCGCAAAATGAACATAAAGAAGCATGAATGAGTCTGTAGGCTTCATTTCCCATTGCTATCAAAAGAGAAATCGATTGAAGAGAAAAGTAACTATTTTCTGGAATGCGACAATAATCCTCTGTCTTGTATTTCTTCCGATCTAATCTGAAATTGAAATAAAAAATTAATTATGCCCATTTATCATGTTTAAAAAAAATATTAAGTCTGCTGGATTTACTTTATAATTTGTTTTAGTTTTCAAAGACACATTTTAAAAAACCAGACATTATTAAAATAGAAATTATTTTACTGGGGAACAGTGCAACATTCGATAAAATAAAAACAATATTCAGTTTGTAATTTTATATAGAAAATATAATGTAGCAATGATTACCTCAACTCAGTTAACGTTTCACAGACAACCAGTATTGAACTCATTCCAATGCTCCAATGGAAAAATATTATTCCTGCTGAGATGAGAGTGAAGTACAACATAAGAAGAGTATTACATAGAACAATAAAATACGAATGAGTCATAGTATATTCCGGTGGAAACAGGGAGCTGACGAATAGAAACGACTGTGGTATTAGGACTGGTAATCCAGCAAAGTTTAATGGCAGAATAACCATGACAAAAAGAATAAATAGTGCCATCTTTTCATAAATTGGTGATTCAGCTAGGTATTCTTTTTTCCAATATTTCCCTGAAATAGGTGAAATAAAATATTTAGTTTTTATATATATATATATTATATTACGAAATAATAATTTAATATTGTGAGAGAAACAAAATTTAATACCAACCCGAAAAAACTTTGGCATACAGAATTGTTGCGTTTAATGTGGAACAAATGATTTCGATATTATAGATTGTCACAAATTGAGTTAAGGTAACCATTGATCCTGCAACGGTAAAGGCCAAGAGTGCCGTGTATTCAAATGCATTTGCATCGTAAAATCGTTCATCCGAAATATAACCAAATGACAAGCGTCCCCAGAAGTAAAATGTGTATAAATTGACGATGACAATGGACAAGTACCACTTTAAATTATCAATTTTACTTGACGAAATATGAATGGAGTCAGTTTTTCTATCCCATGTGTAAGGTATGCAACCAATGAAATTGCACCAACCAACTATACAACGAAAGATTAAAAGAGTTGATTTCCTCATGGCTCAATAATATTCTTTATCTTTCTAAAAGTTAACTTCAACAGATATTCACAGTACGCTTTCTGCAGGTGAATATCATGAAAACGACTTTTTTGTGACACAATATCATTGAAAGCGGAATAAACAGTTTTTGTTTACAAAACTAATCGCATTGCCATCTTATAATGGAGGGAACGTAAATATTAATACCCGTCATTTGAGTTATTGACATATATTTACAATAATAACAGTAGCTGAGCTAGGCAGTAAAATATTATTCCGCATTGCAGTGAGTATTGGATGCAATTTAAAAATATTAATGCCCATTTGACCGTAATTTAACATTTTCATAATTTTATAAAGTATAGACCACAAAATATATTTATGTACCTACTATTTGAATTTGTTTAAGGCTATCACTGTTAGTAGCGAGAAGAGTTAAACATATGGAATAGAACCCATACTCCTCCGATTTATGGATAGAAAAATATTAGGACCGCTGCACCAAACTCATAATTTGGTAAATATAGACTAAAAGTTCGACTTTTCCACTTTTTCGTAATTTAATAAAGTATAGGTCACATAATATTATTGAGGTACAATTTGAATCCCTTCACATTTAAGCTACTAAGTTTAAGGAAAATTAAACCTGATAAACAAAAGCTTTTCCGGTTTATAAAATAGACAAATATTAGGACCGCTGCACCAAACTCATAATTTGGTAAATATAGATTGCACGTTTGACTTTAAATTGAACACAATATGTTTGTATTGCAATCCAGTTTTCATGACACCAATTTTAATGCTACTCTTCCATATCAAAATAACACGTCTATGTATCAAAATATCAATATCTGCAGTATGGTAGTGCATAATTAGTGATTGGTTTGGGTAATTAAATAAGTTAGTTGATTAGTAATTAAGTAGCCTCTACTCTTTAATTTACTTGCAAAATATACCTAATTAATACTTCAATCTAATTGTAAGTAGGGAAGCTACTTAAATCTCTTCACGTCCCCACAAAATATTTTTATTCCGTGTTCCTACTTTATTGCAACAGCTCAACTTTGAATATCAAATAAATTCATTAATGTTTCTTTCTGTGTCAAATGTTTAGATTTTAAACGATTCAAACTTATTTCATTTTATATAAATCGTATTTAAATTTGGTCGCAAATAATACAATGATGTTGCAGAAACTTCAGAAACAGACTGTACAACTTAATATTCACCATTAATCACAGATTGGAATGATTATAATTATATTTCAGTTTTCTAACCTCATCAATAAAATTAAAAATATTTAATCATTTCACCCAATACTCTGAATTACTTGTTTGGAATAGTGCAAGTGAAATATCAGTAATATTATTTACTAGTGAAATGGAAATATGCTTACTTATTATATTGTAACCGAATAATTTGGCAGTTAAAATAAAATGAGTCATTGCTGAGAAATCCAAATAGCAAAAGTCAGAGTGTCCATGCAATATTGTTTATTATTTAACGCTCCACATAATATTTATTAGATCTATGAAACAATCTTTATCATTAACATTATTTTTTTTAAACATGACACATATGTAACACTAGTATTTTATTGAATACGTTGCATAGAACAAAACATGTTTATGTTCTTGTCTTTATGTTGCTTGCGTATTTTGTGCGGAGGTTAACAATTTTTTATTACTTCGTTTGTGTACATTATGTGTATGATTTACATATATATATTAATATAATAGCATGATAGCACGATATTTTGTTGGTATTATTAGTTGTGTGTAAAGCATATACACACTGTTAACTAATCATTCCAACCTTTCCATGTAATCCTTAAACTACAAACGTTGCATGTCTTTGCCTTTTGTCGAGTTTGCGAGTTTGGCTCTTACGTTGGTAATACATTTCATTTTAATTCGCTACGCTTTACCAGTTTGACTGCAATATTTATACTAATATTTTACATACTTATTACCTACAACATATCATACTGTAATCCAGCTTTGAATTTCTTATTTTCAACTGACTCATCATCATTTTGACTGGAATGTTGAGCTCTGTTATGATGAGTGAGTCCAAACGCTGCAATTTATTTCTGGAATTGACACATATGCCTAAAATGGAATCTTCTATACACGTAAAAATATGATAATTTTTGGGAGATGCGATTATCGACAAACAATTGGTATTAGTAATTCCCATTTTTTCATCAAAATATTTTTAAGCTGTAAGTGAAATAGAAGTCGTCTCGAGTCATTAAAATAATGTGGTTCGACAATACAGATTCGTTATAATGGTAGAAAAAATATGTATTTATCTTGCATTGATGTGGGACGTTTTTTCTTCCAATAGTAACATAGTTGAGCAAAGTAATACATATATAATCCATTTTTTATACTGAAATTAACTATACATCTCTTAATCAAAATATGCGACGTAGATGTTCCCTAAGTCGAGAAAGCCAATATTTAATCCCCCATCATAAGTTCTTTAATGACAATGAAGATATGGAAAATTTGCCCCTTAAACCTTTCGTTAATCCCACAAACCCGACAGTTTAGGAGGACAGATGTAAGCAGAAAGTTCATTTGTGCCCGTGACGTCGTGACAACCGTCACGAGAAACAACATTGTGTTGACTGTAACACATATAAGTAATTCCAGCGCTACTTTACTTATAGATATATTTAATTATAAGGAAAAATCAAACATTCCTCCTTGAATGCGGACTTTGAGTTAGATCAAAATAATAAATTATAAGCTGGATTACATACAGTACTTTATGACTTTATATATAGTCATTAACTTTTTAGAAAATTTAAATAAATATTTCAGGGCTGACTGTCAATATGTAGTGAAATAAAATGCAATGAATTTCCGTTATAAATTTTCATATAAAATTTAATCAGCAGTCTAAACAAAGCACTGTGTAAAAAATCATTTTTGGTGAAAATAAATAATTAAAGTTGCGAATACTAAAAAGGAATATTCTCTTGCAGTAAAAGTAGTTAGTTAGGGTTAAAATCAACAACACAAAGTAAGTAAAATGACTGTGACCACAAACACACCACACAGGAATAATCATGAATATAAATAAGCTGATTTTTGATCGTTATCAGGATTGTAGTATCGAATCGACAATCACAAATGTGATTCATTTTGAAGCAATTTTATGCTGGCAATGAAGGAAAAGAAGCTTTTTTTCTTGCCATTTTATTGGCTCAACCTAAACAACGAGGGGAAATATATCAATATTTTCGAATGCGTGTTTTAATTTTAGTTTGTCTGTTTTTAATTGAAGGATCGCATCGTGCGGTAAATCTTGCAGAAAATACCAGAGCGTTTCAAAAATTACAGGTTCGTCTTTCTTCTACACCATTTCCAAGATGTGAAACTTTACATGTTCGTAGCGATGCATACTGGGAATGTTTCTACAGGCAGTTCACAGTAGCGGGATTACGTCTTGCAGGATCATGTCCAATGGGTGGCATGAATTCAAATGAAGCTGTTGTTGACAGTCAATTACATGTATTGGGAACTAAGGGACTTCGTGTGATTGATGCGTCCGTTATGCCAAGAATAAGTATGCCATGCAATATCTGTAATACATATTCCAAGATACAATGCATTTTGCACAGATATGTTCAATTAATTTTTTGACGTTTAATTGTCAAATATAATTTAGCTACAGGGAATGCAAATGCGGCTACTATGATGATCGGTGAGAGTTGTATAAATACTACATATCATGTGGTTATATCTTGTGTTATTTTATTAAAAATTTGTGATTTATTTTTTAATTCAATGATTTAATTCGTTGTTTAGGGGAAATTGGGTCTGGTTTAATCAAATCATACTAGTCTTCCATTAAATCTCATTTTTAACGCACGAATTCAATGTATGAAATATACCAAAATACTCTTTCAATAAACAGTTATCACAATAAAAACATGTTTTTAGGCTAAACGGAAAATTCTTAATTACTCTTTAGGAATTCGAACAGTCTTGCAATTTCTCTGACTGCCGTTATGACAGAGACAATAAGCCTGGCGCTGGTGACAGCTGGAGTACATAAAACCTCTCGTTACGCAAGCCTGTAAGCAAGATCTTTCTTCAAGTCCGCCACAGATTTCATATCTGTAATTTACCAATTTTTCACACGATTCAGGTGGTTGTTTAGTTATCCCCACCGGCGGCACCAGTGCTAATTGAGGTAAGGCGGAACAAGTTTTCATCTGTAAAATTAAACGCATTAGTAGTACATGTTGACAATTAGTTAATTTTTTTTTCAATGGGAATATTTACTAATTTGATTTTTACTGTTGGCAGTTTAATTCAATTCATTTGACACACATCAAGAAAAATTATTTAGTTTTTACTTACCAATGCACAAATTGTCACAATTGCAATCATTGCGATAAAGAGAGCGTTATTTCCACTGATAATCTTCATAGCGCTTAAAGCAACTTAACGTATGCCTCAGAAAGAAATGGTTTACGTGTTCTGTTGATAATAAAATCTAAATCAAAGTATATTTCAAACTTCAAATTCTTCGTATTTATATGATCTAAACAAAAAACCGCTATACTATGTACTTATACCTAATTCTTTTCTACGTAGTAAAATTTCACCTCTTACTCAGAAACGAGATTTTGAAACAAGTAAGAAACTGTAGATTGCAGATATTTCTTTATAGACCATTAACGTCTATTTACATATCTACTTGTTCAGTAGCGTAAATTACTTCATAAGGATGGTGTGGACGTCTGTCCGTGACCTCAATAATTCATAAATTGATGAACACAATTGATTCAAATTTTATATTTTTTTAATTTTTATATATATATATATTTATGATTTACGGGTCACAATGAAGTTCAAGTTCAAAAATGGGCTCAATCGGTTATAATCAGAAAGAACTATAGACTGTCAAAGTGTTGCAAACGCATTACAAGCACATCAATAAGTAATAATTAACAGTGCCCTGCTAGTATGAGTGTTGTCGCGTACTTAAAAATATTGGGTTTGTTTTGTTGAGTTCTATTGGATTGCATTAATGCAACTTTGTAATTCCACTTTACATGCCTAAGAAATAAACGGGGAGACAATTTAATCATTTACTCTTGCGTCGCCTCACAAGGGGAGATAATCGTATTCTGTACACCGGCAAGTTGTTGTATTTATGAAGTAGCGTAAGCCACTTTACAAGAAGGTGTTTACGTCCTTCCGTCCGTCCGTGACCACAATAATTCACGAACGGATTAACAAAATTGGTTCAAACTTCTAATATATGAACTCTCTCATGAACAAAGTTCAAGTTCGAAAATGGAGTCACTTGGCGACATTTCATTTTTTGTAGCGAAAGCTAATTCATAGGAATGTATATAATTCGATATCTCAATGACGAATCAACTGAATTCGGTCATGCAGAGTTTGGTGAAACAATTGAAAGCTACAGTAGACAACTCTTTTGAAAACAACATTTGGCAATATTAAATAGGAAACCACTGTTCGGCAACATAAATAACCCGTTTAACTTACGCTACTTCATTACAGCCGTTTTGAATGGTTTGATGTGAGTTGCTTATAGTTGCAATAATGGTGCATTAATTTACAGCTCAATAAATAACATAATAACCGGTTTTCCTCCCAACCTCTTGCTTTTTAATATTTATGCAATCTGTCTCATTAAACACACTAAGGAAGAAGGCTGTAACTGCTGTAACTACTGTAACACAAAGTTAATATTAATATTACAATGATAAAAATACAAGTAGTAGGCTTATGCGTATATTATATTTAAATCACACCAATACACTAAAGACTAAATCAGAAGTCTCAATTCACAACAAAATCAATTGCTATATCTTTTATTTTCTGGCTGAGCAATATTCGTTACACATAATTTATAATTAATACTTGCATACAATGCAAATAATTGTCATATTGGGCTAGAAAGTTATTTATAATAGTTAAACAAATGACCAATGACACTGAATAGAATTTTTTTAAATGAGGGACTCGCACTAACATAACAAGCTTTTTAGTCTAGTCTTAGTTCATTGTGGCCGGTGACATAAAAAATCTCATTTTAATAATTGGATGTTTTCTTGGATGGAAATTCTAGGGCTCGTTCTACTATTTCCCAATACGCAATTGGACGCTAAACTAATCCAACAAAAGAGATAGAGAGAGAGAGAATTTCGTTTTTTTTAAATCACCTTCACAAAATTTTTGTACTTGCCATTGACACGGTATAAACAAACTAGTTAGATAAACTAAAAACGTCTACTAGCTAAATAATATGATAATGTGCATTACAAAATATTCCAGCAAGTTATTAATAGTTTAAAATTAATAAATTAAACTTTGAGGGTAAATTAAATTAAATGTAATTATATTATAAATGAGTATGTAGAATATTGAAGGATATTTTAGTTTATTCATGCTTACTTTGTGTTGAATCTTAGGGTAGTTTAAATCATTTTCTGAATCTATCCAATAATTCAGGAATTGTTCCTCTCGCCCCAATGATTAGTCTATATAATTACTTCGATTTCTTTGATATTAAACTTTTTCTTTAAATCTTCATTACAGTCTTCGACAATATATTATCTTCGATAATATAAGTGAAAAATCGTGCCCTTTCGTCGAGCATACAACATACACCCACCCGAAGAAATGCACAAAATGAACACATTGGTGAAATATGGAATAAAATGGATAAATATATAATTAAACTTCAAAATGGTCTTAATCTCCCATGTAAATTGTTAAAAAGATGCTAAACGTCACGAATATGATGTTTCTTTGTGTGTTAGATGACAATTTATATTTTACGAAGTATTTATTGGATGGTGGCATTTCATTTTGTTTCTACCAGTGAATTTATTTTCTTTCGATATCAGTTTCATCCCCTTTGTTTATTGGACAACAAAATTTTGTGATGTGTGATATCGAATTTGGCAAGTTTGCCCTTTTATCCATTCTGTTGTAGACGTTTGAACTCTGCTAATCTGCTAACAATCATTAACGGGGTTGTTTACTTTCTCTACAATCACGCAAATAAAGTTAATCATTGATTTCCCTTGAAAAACTAGGAAATCCTATACATGAATTTAATTTCTATGGTCTGAATGTTTTTACAGGAAAAAGGGAGTGTTAGGGCCAGTATGCATTTTCAATTTTTTTAAATTGTGGGCAACAGAAGAGTAGGATTTTAAAACAAAATATGTGTGAGTTGAATTGAAAAATAGTTTGAAAATTATAAATGTTGTGGTCCCAATGATATGGTGGATATTGTAATGTATAAAAATTGAAAAGCAAAAACCATAGAGAACCATTACAGATAAAAGAGGGAAATAAATAATTTCTCTTGCACATTTTCCAATTCATACGTAGGATTTTCAAATTTTATTATTTCGGTCTTTTATATTATATGATGATCATATTTTATAACCACAAAACCAAAATTACATTTTACAGCAAAATTATATTTCGAGATATTAGTTCATATGGTCAAAAAAACTATGAAATTGAATTAAATTAATTTGGTGAGCCCGTTTCAGAATCAATTGTTGGACCATTTAACATGTCTGCATACCAAGAAGATGGCAAATGTCGCGCAAAAGTTTTGACCCTTGGAAATTGTTTGCGATCAAAAGTATCTGGAAGACGAATATGCAAGTCGATATGTTCCAATGAAGGATTTCGATTTATTAGAAACATATAATTCAACTTGACGTTCTCCTCTTCTTCAAGACTCTGTAGTAAAATAGTTATTTTAATGGAGACATATTAAACAAAAGCTATTAAAAACTATAAGAGTAATTCATACTAGTTCAAGCGGAAAATTGGCAGCAGCATCATCGTTGTTATAAAGTTCAGCTACGTTTAATTCTACAAGTTCTAGAAAACATATTGCTTTATGCAATCCACTCCAAGTGATACGCAGCCCAGCAAAGGGCGGAGCCCATATAGTCAGCTCTCTCAGGCCTGTTAAAAGGAAAGTAAAAGAATAAACAATTGTAACTAACTGTTGAATTATTCCTATTTTAATTATTACTGTGCTAACACTTCGTTTTTGACGAGTTAGTTGTTATTTTTTATAAATAAACCTGAAAATATTTTCTCTCTTTTTTATATCGAGGTATTTATCTCTGGCTTCTACTGTGAGTTACCTTGTATATTGACTCATAACTTCACTCATTCGCCAATTCCTCTCTTCATTTCTAATTCCTGATTTTCTCAAACATAGTTTTGAATAATAAAGCTTTGTAAAACACCATAGCATCACTCACCTTTTAAATTGCACAAAGATATCCCTGAATCTGGTTCTCCATTTCCACGAACACCACAAATTCCGAAATCTGTCACTTCCATAAAATCCCCCTCAAAAATTCTTAATTTTGTTAAATGTTGGCAAATACATTGCAGGATGTCATCGTTCAAAAATGATCTGCAACCCCTGACTTTTAATGAAGTTAAATTTTCAAGTCGCGACAATGAGGAGGTCATTATGTCTGTAGGGATTTTAACGAGGTCACTCGTAGAATGATCAAACTCAATGCATTCGATAGTAGAAGGGAAAGCATCTAAATATTGGGGGATAAAATGGGATTTATTTTCCTGGGGAATGTATATTCTTTGCTCTTCCTCATTTTCGTCTTCCAATTCTTCTTCAGTATCAGAACCATAGTGAGAAGCATAATCATTATCAGCGTCTTCCACACACAATTTAAAATCTCTGAAATTTGAGTGCGTAGCCAGAAAATCCCAATTGGTTGATCTCAAAGAATTTCCAAAGTAAGATCTCGTAGAGAATTGTAGGACTTCGATTTTTTTCGAAGATTTGAACATTCACAGAAAGGAGTTAACGAATAATCATTAACAGATTCGAGCACAAATTCGCATAAAGTTGATAAGTGATTCCGTAAAAATGGCACCAAAGTATCCGCAACGTAAGGAGATAGTGAGGTGACATACATGCAATGCTTAGGTTTATCTCCGAGCGACCGCTCGTACAATTTCAGATGCAATTTTTTCAGTTTTGGAAATTGCATTGTTTTCATTGCATCAAATTCCTCAAAATCAACAGTTATTTTTAGTTCCTCCAATGTTTCTTCACTGCTTCTTAATAACAATTCAGGGAAGAAATGGTAGTCATCATTATGCGGATCAGAATACGTGTACGAGAATTTGGTAAGTTTCATTTGTAAATCCGGAAAATATGTGAACGTTTCATGAAGAGCTTTACCAACCGCGTCCTCAGAATAATAACCATCTCGATAATGGCGGTAATACAGATAGTCCTCTTCAATTCCTATGTGAAGCTCCTTCAAGTTAGAAAATACTGATTTCACATTTTCGTTGGTGAAGAAAGGTTTCCAGTTCCCGCAAAGGTAGTTGATTACTTGAAATGCCAAAGATTTTAATTTAGGACAGTTCGCAACAA
>JABASD010004100.1:0-16857 GCA_019776165.1 Pogonognathellus flavescens
AAAAGTAGCATTCAGAGGTATTGGGAAGTACACTTCCCCTACCTACGACGTCCGTAAGGGAATTTTTCGGAGATGTCAACTTTGAGATTTTATATAAAATCAACCGGCCATTGAAAATTCCCCAAATTTTTATCTGCGTTGGCTATAATATCAAAAACAATTATAAAAATTATGAAGGTCGTGCTTGAAATATTGTTTCAGAAAGTATTGAAAACACTGAAAAAGTCAGTCGCTGGACGGCTTGTCCGCTCAGAGTTGTTTATATACTCCATATTGTGTAAAAATTGATGATTTTAGTTTAAATATTCTTAATTCTGTCAAAATCGATTCATTTCGTTTAAATGCTCATAATTGTCACAAAACGGTTTTGATGGTCAAAATACTCCGAACTGTCTTTGTTTGGTCTAAGCAAATCGTGAGGTATCGTAGGACTGCTTGATGTTAGTTTTTCAGGGTTGGGCAGATTACATAAACTACAGATTACTAATTACAATTACAGATTACATCGTAGACGCCCAATTACAATTGTAACTAATTACATTTCATAATGCAGCCACAGATTACAAATTACAGATTACGTAATTAGATTACATTTTAAATTACTAATTACATCCTAAGCAGCAAATGAAAAAAACTTGATATTTATTATGCAAGGACAAAAATTTTAACGGCGGTAATTTATTTCAAACCAAAATATACACTTACAAATTGATAAAATACTTTGTGTCTTGCATTGTCAATTAACGACAGAATCTTCGTATGCGTTTTGAATCAGTAATTATTCACTTTAAGTAAAGTAAGTGTTTCAAATGTTGTATCACTCACTGCCCGTCGATTAGGCATTAGCATCATCCCATAATAATTAAATAGACGTTCGACACATCGCGAAGATGGTAATGGAGTATTAAAATATATAAACATCGGTTTGACAACACAATTTGAATTAAGACTACGAATTTCTACTGATGTGTCTCTAGGATATTCGTAAAATTGTAATTTAATCATGTGAACATGTTTGAAAGCAACCGCAAAATTCAAGTTGTCAGACGTCAGTCTCTGTGTAGTGTGCAGTGTTACAAGTTATAACGTATGAAATGCAAAACCGACTTATTCCATATGAAGTCGCATTCAGCATTGGACTTAGGCGTAATAAAACGCCCTGTAAAATGTAATCTGTAATTAGCATGTAATCAATTACATTTTACACCCTAATCGACAGATTACAATTGTAATTGATTACATTTCTATATTCATTTTTCAGATTACAATTGTAATTAGATTACATTTCCATATTAATTCTTCAGATTACAAATTACATGTAATCAATTACGTAATCCAATTACATGTAATCTGCCCAACCCTGCAATTTATGGACAGGCGGGAAAAGTTGGTTTAATACGAGTGCGTGGAATTATAGGTATAGGGTGAGCACTAAGTGAGTAAAACTGTTTGAGCCGGAGTATTTCATGAACCAGGAAAAATTAAGAGTTGTGGTGCATGTCAATCGAAAGAGAGACTTCAACGATCATTTTCATTTATGATTTGTCATCTTTCGTACTGTAATGTGGTAGCAATACCCAGGGCCGTAAGGACGAGGTTGCTGATGGATGACATTTCCAAAAAACACTAGATATTTTCTGTATTTTGTTGCATTAAGTTAATGCAAAAATATCGACTACATTTACATTTTTGCCGAATCCCAGAACGGATTCGGCTAAAATTCACATATTTTGTAGATATTACCAGAGGTCGACAAGCTCATGAGTTTGAACTTTCGCTCAGCTCAATCACTCATGAAATTGAGCGAGCGATTGCAAATAGTGAGATTGATTGAGTGAGTCATGTTAAAGTCATGGAGTGAGCGATTGAGCGATAAACTCATCATCAGCTCACTTGCTGTTATACACGTAGTTGTGCCTTGTGCATGTGCAGGGTAATTACATATGAGCATACTGCATTTGGGCTTTCACTACATTTTAGATATGTATTATGTATAGTATAAATGTAATTCAAAATGAGGATCACGATATTTACTCCATCTTTGATCTCAGGGCCGGCCTTACGTTTTGCGGGGCCCTAGGCGAATACTTTACGGGGCCCCCAACAGAAATATTTTCTTAAACGAAAAAGTAGCAAAATTTATAATTTCTGCCTCCGTTGTGTCGTAATTATTTGTCATTCGACGATGACAATTCCAGAAAATGAAAATGTGGAATATGTGTAACTTATAAATTATGTAAACGCATTTTAGTAAGCCACAAGTATTTTGTTCTTATTTTCCAAGATTTCGAGAAAATGGGGTTGTTCGACAGAATTTGCAACAGCAATTAATAATGATGATTTTGATTTTTTTGCGCTTTGAGCCCTCGAATTATAGATAAGCTCATGGGTGAGAGTTTATAATAAATATTCGAATTTTTAAAATATGCTTAACAGAGCAAGCGTTTCCAAATTTTCTATTACTGAATTTGGTAATATTGTATTTAAAAGAATCTGCCACGGCGTACCCAGAATTTCTGTTTAGGGGACATACAATAAATGCAGTTCAGAAGAGTGTGTTTTTCGCGCAAAGCCGGGAAAAATTAGAGCACGTTAATGCTAAAACAATCGAAAACTTAAAGCAGATTTAGGCTAAATAAATTGAAAAATTAGAGCAGATTTAGGCTAAAATAATCGAAAAATAAACTAACTTCTTTCGTGCGCAACACGAATTTTTTTTGCGACTTTGTGCTATTTTTTGTTTTTTTTCCGGAATTTCAGAAAAATTACAAAATGGTCATGTTGGTCAAAATAGAGCAGTTAAGTGTGAATATTTAAGTTGCGTTTCTTTTAAATTTTAATAAATAATGTATTTTTATCGATTTTAAACGAACAATCATTTTTTCTTTCGCCCTAATTTTTGGTCAGCACGGGGCCCCTAAAAACGCGGGGCCCTAGGCGGCTGCCTTACCTGCCTGTTCCTAAGGCCGGCCCTGATTTGATCTTCATAAAGAAATACAAGCAAATAGCACTTTGATTTTTATGGTGCCGCAGTACTAATATCTGTAGCGCCTGCGAATTGATTGAGCTGAACGATTGAGTAGTTTGAGAAGTACATGAGCGATTGAGCGGCTTTTCATAATCGCTCACTGAAGAGTGAGTGAGCGGGGCTCAATCACTGGTTAAGAACGAGCAATTGGCGTGAGCTTGTCGACCTCTGGATATTACTGCTAGAACCATTTTAAAATATATTTAAGCACATTTCGCAAACAGGGTTTTGCCCCAGAGGGAGGGGTAAAGCCAAAACATGCAAAATACATAGTTTAGAACGCTCAGACGGATTCGCATATTTACCCCTCCCTGGGGCAAAATATGCGAATTTTAGCCGCATCCGTCAAAGCGATCTAAACTATGTATTTTGAACGTTTGGGCTTTACCCATCCTCTGGGGCAAAAACCTGTTTACAGATTTTGTTGATTCCTTACTCAAAATCAGTTCTGGATGTTTGGGGAACATCATATATGAAGGAGAACAAAATCTGTCTGGGGATCATTATGCCATGTATCACCAGAGATGGGAAAGTTCGTGGTATTAGTTCGTTCGTTCGTTTTTAGCCAGTGGTTCAACGTCGTTCACTGAACAATAGTCGTTCGTTGCTTCAGGAACTTCAGAACTATATACCGTTCGTTCACTACAATGTATGGTTTTATATGCACCACCAAACCAACAATGCAATGAAACGGTGTTAGCCTGGCGCAGCTTATAGCTTTCGATGAAAGTTTCGTTAGTTCAGTTTATATCATACGGACGTATGTTGCCGTTCGTTCGTCCCCTCTCATGGTGTCCATGTGCCAATCGTTCTATTTTTGAGAACAAACGAACTGAGCTCATCTAGTGAACTTTCCCATCTCTGTGTATTTTTCGGGTATTCTTTGTTAAGTAGCGCAAACGCTACTTTATAACAATGGTGTATACGTCTGTCCGTCCGTCTGTCTGTCTGTCTGTCTGTCTGTGACTGCTATAACTCACGAACGGATGAACACAAATCGTTCAAACTTCTCATACGTGATCTCTGGATCACAAGAGAGGTCCCATTGAAAAATGAGGTCAATCGGTCAACTCCTTCATGACCTTTGACATTTTAGAATAACCACTGTGTTAACAAAGCCTAAACAGTACACTGCATTTTAAATACTGCTGAGTGAATTTACTTTATGTTTGGAAGTTAAAACCGTCAAAAATTTGAAGACGACCACTAATGTTTAAATAATATTGATGCTTTTTAAATATACCTAATGTAGTCCGAGTAGTTACTCTGCTGTTAACTTATTTATTTGATTGATTTGACATTCCTTTGTTTGACAACCACTTTGGTGACTTATTATTATATTATTATTATTATTATATATTACTATTAATATATAGATTATATATACATATATATAGATATTACTATTATATTCTTGCGCTACTTTATTGCACCATTGCAAATGGTTTATTTACTTTAGTCAACTGATTTGTCAACTGATGTTGTCAAACGAGTTGTCTATTGTTGTTAACTATTTTGACTAATTCTGAACGAATTAAATTGATTCGTCGTCGAGATATCAAATTACACAGACAGACAGACATACCGTTCTTATAAAGTAGCTTTCGCAAGTAAACATTGAATGTCACCCATTGACCCCATTTGCTAATTATGAAGTCGTATTTTCTAATGTAAATACTGTATTTTGCGTATTTTGAAGCTTAAAATCGTAGAAGTATATTTGGTATTTTATTATTTTGTAAGCAAAATATGTGGAAATTTTTTGATTTGATTTGATACTTTTATTATCGTGGCAGCACCGATTCAGCTCTTAGGGTGGTCTGGTTATCGGGTGACACCGCTTTCATGACAGGACTTATTTACTCTTTCAGTGAAGGGCCTCCCATTTAAGGGTTCCGCCGTCCTTGTCAACTAACCACTCTTTATTGCCAAGTAGTGATGTAACAGTGATCAATTAATCAATCAAATTGGCTCGCTTCCTCCTCTGGGTGAGTCAGCGTTCTTGGGAAGTGACGCTAAGGATATACTTCTTACTAGAGAGTTGCCTGGGCATGGGCGCCTGTAGGGTAGAATATCCATGGGCGCCCAGGTGGAAATCCGCCTGGGCATGGGCGCCGATGAGTGCCCAGGTGGTCTATCTAGTATCTAGTGCCGGAATTTGGTATGTGATAGGATTTATGAAATGAAAAAAGAATTATCTGATTGTTAGCATTTCCTTCTAGTGATAATAATATTTATATAGTTCATCTCATATCTTGCCTACATACTGTAAGCTACACTCTTTGTCAGTGTTTTACCACTTAACACATTGACATTGATACACAACGCCACCAATGCCCATGGGGAAATCGCGTGGGCATGGGCACCGAAAAGTGCGCCCAGGCAACTCTACTCCGTACTAACACCGAGCCAAATATACTACCCCTGTAGTTCTGCCCATCCCGAGATACGAACCCAGAACTTCGCCCACAGCAGCGAGTGTTAACACCCCTAAGCCGCAGAGGCAGAAAATATTCAATATAGCTCCCCCCATATAGGTTACTACAATCGCCGGTACGGTGTATTGCATTTTGGAGTTGGAAAGTATTTAATATTTTGAACTAAAGTATTTGGTCCAGCTGTAGTGTTCAGTGCTTAAAGTTTAGAAAAACGATTTATAAATGCATTGATTGGTGTTTTCAAATTGTACAAACTATGCCTAAAATGTTGTGAAATAATCAGGCTTCTGTACCTTCGACACAAAATATGGATAAACATTTTCAAGGATTTTTATACATTTTGCTCTATTTTACCAATTTGAAATTTTGAGCCTACATTTCTGGTTCATCCGATTCTATTTATCTTCGCTCAAAGCTAGGAAGAATTGACACAAAGTCAAATTAAAAAGAACGAAAGAAACTGAGTGAGCCGGGAAAGAAGAAGATAAGGAAGTCCAAGTCCAACTACTACCACAGATTTAGGACCGCCTACTACATACAAGATACAACTAGATGAGACCACAGGTGCACTACTTCACCTCATTTTTGCATCACATGAAGCGCCTCAGCTTCAAACTCACATCATTTTGACTTGCATCATGAGTTGATGCGATGCATACACACTTCATCATACGAAAGGTTGAAGCTGATGCGATGCTTCATTATGTATTTTCAATTGATGCGAGGTGACGTGATGGACGTATTCATGATACGAGTTGGGGTGAAGCTGATGTGATGCTTCATTATGTATTTTCAAATTATGTGAGTAGATGTGATGCCCACCTATAGAGAGCATCAGTGAGTGAAGCTGATGTGATGCTTCGTTATGTATATTCAAATTATGTGAGTTGATCAGATGCCCACCTATAGGGTGCATCAGTGGATGAAGCTGATGCAATGCTTCATTGTGTGTCTTCAAATTATTTGAGGTGAGGTGCAAAAATGCGTGAGTTAGCGCACCTATGGATGAGACATCGTAGAGATTTTTCATTTGAGGACAACCGCAGGAAATTCAAAAATAACATGCAAACTGCCACCTTCCAATTCCCGCTGATTTACTCACATCATGTAATTCAGCCTAAACATTTAAAAACATCCTTAAGATTCCGAGGACCATATCACATGAAGCCTGAAATCACTACTTAATTTTTGAATTGGTAGAACCTTAGCAGCGCCTCCTAAATTGGACCTAGAGGATCGTGGTTGGTGTCATTCGAAAGCCCATTTCCTGGAGTATATTCACTGTTATCACTATACCTCGTTTAGCACTTAAATTGGCAAAATGAATATACAGTGTGAGGCTAGTAGCTGACCCTGCCCTGAGGGACTTCATCACCTGACTTCCCCATATCAGCACGATTAAGATACTGCTCATTGGTCTTGGTAACCGTGACGTGAAATTCGTGAAAGTGTGCAATTTGAGGAATACTAAATTGAATAAGAATGGACATTATTTATTTAAGAATTTGACGAACCTTGGAGAGTGTCATAAATCTTCTGAGCTTCATTGTACGTGTTCTCAGACTGGTTCCTGGCTTCATCAGCGGACGCCTTGGCTTTGTCCAAATCTGCAAGCAATTCATCTGCCATTTGTTGATGCTTGTAAGCGTTGGCAAGCAAATCCTTTGCCTGTTTGGCTTCCTCCTGAGACTCCTGAAGAAGCTTCTCTCTCTCCTCCAACATGTTGCTCACGGACTTCTTCAGCATTTCGCCCTCCTTCTTCGCAGCTTGGGCTTGATCTTTAATCGACTTCAAATCAATCGTAGGCAGACCCAGCGAGTAAGCGTCTTTGAATAAATTCAGCGCGTTGTTATAAGCCTCCTTCGCTTTTGCCAACGAATCTCTCGCCTTCATTTCCGTCGCCTTCACTTCTTCTTCCAGCTGTGCAGCTGATTGCTGTAAAGACTTGGATTCTTCGCTAGCGTTTCGCTGTTGGTTGATGGAGTTCCAAGCAAGGTCATAACCTTCTCTTGAAGTGTTCAGAGCAGCAGCACCGATCTTCTCCATTTTCCTGGCTTCCTCCTCGTGCTCGTCTGCCAAATTACGTGCCTGTCGCGCCATTTCACTCATCAAGTTACTTTGCTGGCCATACTCAGTTGACTTTTCCTGTGCTCTCTCCAACGCCTCCTTTCCGTCGCTGTCCAAAAATCGCTGTGCATTTTTTAGAGCTTCTTGAGCACGCGAGGCCGTATCCTCAGCTACCGTCAGGTTCCCAGAACTCTCACCCGCATTCTTTGAGCACTGCTGTAGTGACTCCCTAAATATAAAAATTATGATCTCTTACATTAGTAACTTATCTCAATTTCGCTTCAATAGTTAAACAAGCGAGGAAAGTTATACAGTGATGTTCGCAATCACACATAGGCGTCGGAAGATGTTTGGGAGCGTGGGGACATAATTTTGTAAATATGCTAAATAAACCGCATTTTCGCGTGCAGCGCGAATTTTTCTACATATGTTCTTCCATTTTAGTGCAGAAAATTCAATTTTTTGAGAAATTAACGCACAAAATGCTCAATTTGGTTATGCTCATCTGCCCATTGAAAAAAACTACTTCTTTTAAAATTTCTGTGGGGACATTTATTAGCAATGTCCCCACTGCGAAATTTCTGTGGGGACATTGTCCCGATGTCCCCACGGTTCCGACGCCTATGTCAATCACTTCCAATACATACTATTGTACATACTATTTTATGTATTGGAAACTCAAATAGCCTGCTATAGCAGACAGTGAAATGGAATTGAGCGAAACCAAAGGCATTCAATACGTGAACATTCTGTGACAGAACATCCCAGACTTGAAAGACTCACTTGATTTGCTTGGCACTTTGATCCAGAGATTTAATCTTTGTTTTTAAATCATTGACTTTCTCTAGTAGACTTTTGTCGTCGCCACCGGTCACAGACTTCGCATCCGTCCATAACTGGTCAACTCTTTCTTGCACCTGACCCAGTTTTCTTTCAAAATCCACGTCGTCAATCACAGTGGGAGTGTTGGCAATTTCCTCCAACAGTTTTTCCATTTCAGCCAACTTTATGCGCTGTGCATTCACTGCTTCTTGGATGAGGTTGTAACACGCTGGACAGTCCACGCAACCAGCTTGACGATCGAACTTGTTTTCTTTGCAACGCTCGCATCTTCGCCCTTCCACATTTTCGCGACACTTGTAAAAGCATGTAAACAATCATCATCATCGTGCTTCTATTGTAAAAGTGGACAGTTGAAAATGATGTACAACGCATTGTTGTGGTCTAATAAAGTTCATTCTTACAGGACACTGTCCTTTAGGATCACATTGAAGAGACAAGGAACCAATAGGGTCGCAGTCACAAGGTTGACATCCATCCAAGGAAAATCCATAATGGTTAGGCGCACAGTCGTTACATCTGCATGTCAATTATACATTAATAATAAATTAGGCTTCATGTTTTTACCTCGTCTAAATAATTGAGATACATTTCACTTTCATTTATTTTGCCTTTGCGAAGATCAACTCGATACACCATTTATTTTATTTATAACACCCATGGTAAATGGTAAATACTGAAGTTCCGTAAAGGAAGCAGGTATGGCAATGTATTATCAGGTATGTGTTACACTGAAATTATAGTCATATCGTATACTTTATCTAAATATATTCCTTATTCATTAACATTCAATAAGGAGCGGCGATGTGAAAAGATTTGACAGTGAGCTGTTCAAGTTAGTTTAAGAATATTTCCAGAAGAACAGAAGTTTCCCTTTTATTTACCATTTACCTTCCATTATATAAAACTACATTCTACATTTCAGCGTCTTCCCTAACCCTAACTAGAGCTGCTTATTGAGTTCTTATTGAACCCATATCGAGTCGAACTCTTATCGATTCGAACCCTTATCGAGTCGAACTTTTGTCAAGTCGAACCCCTATCGAGTAGTTCTATAAAAGTTCGATAAGTCAAAGAAGCTCACAATGGCATACTATAGGGTATTTGGGGAAATAAAAATCTTTAAAAACCTTCATAACCAGTTTCTAACCACAACAAGATCAGATGCTGCTGTGTTTGGAAAAGGTTTTTTATTTCCCCAAATACACTAGTATGCCATTGCGAGCTTCGTTGGCATAACGAACTTTTATCGAACTACTCCATAAGGGTTCGGCTCGATATGGTTTCAATGAGAACTCAATAAGCAGCTCTGTCCCTAACACACTGGCACAGATAGCATTTTGTGCGTTTTCAGGTTAACAACTTATCTGATGTAAGTTCGCTTTCTTAGCCCTAACATGACATTTAAATGACCCTGGTCAGCATTAAGATCTAAACAAACGAATTTTTACCCTAAAATGTGCTAGAGTGAACCGTTCACGTATAGCACCGAAAGTGCTACCATTCGAAAGTCCATGTTCAGACATTATTGTAATAATAAAATGCATTTTTTGTAAAATGAAAAGTAAATTAAAAATAGAAAAGTGAATTTGTTAACAGCTGGGCTATCCTTAACTAAACGAGATTTTGAAACGATGTGAAAGTTATTCCCTATAGTTGATTTGACTTATTATGTAACATTTTTTATCCTTTATGTTGCCCAACAAAATGTGTTTTGAATTGATTATGCAATGGTAACTAAATAAAAATGCACAGCAAATCTAGAAATTCAATGGTACATTCTATACTATACAGCTAATAAAGTACAGAGAAAGTAAGTGTGGGCAGATAAAGGAAACCGCAGTTTAAGGACTGCCAAATGGATAAAAGGAAAATGCGATCTGACCGAAGACCGACGATGCCTTCTCTGCAATTGCACTGCCCACTTCTCATATTGCAAGTTTCATTTGAGGATCCAATAGGGTCACATTGACACTCCTTGCAACCCGTTCCGCTGGCCAGGTCGTAAAATCCATCCTGGCACATGTCACATTGACGTCCGATCACATTATCTTTGCAAGGACACTGTCCTGTCGGTTGTTCACAAACAAAGGAATTTTCGATGGTTGGAATTGTCCCCAAAGAGTTGCACTCGCAGTGCTTGCAATCTCCCTTCGGCAAGGCCAAAGCATCGCCAAAGAAGCCAGAAACGCACTTGTCGCATCTGAAAAATTTGAAAAGTGTTCATTTCGGCGTGTTCCCTTTTTCTGGGGCAGTCACCCTACATAACTCGAATTAATCAACCGTAAATGGTATACCTTGGACCTCCCGTATTGTATATACATTTGAGACACTCTCCTGAAGTACGATTGCAATTACCGACCGCATTCGGATCAATATTGTCATTGCATTCACAAGGTTGGCATTCAGTAGGGGCATCCACTTGTCCAGTAGGGTCACCGTAATACCCGTCTCCGCAGAACTCACACTGAGGACCAGCATAGCCAGTGGGGCACTCGAGACATACAATTGTTTCGTCCGCTAATTGAATGCATGCCCCCTGATTGGGGCAAGGGCAGGGCTTACAGTCGTCTGCAGTTCCTTTCAGTGAATTTCCATAGAATCCCCGTGCGCATCTTTCGCAGTTGTCTCCGGCAGTGTTGTGCTGACAAATACACTGACCAGACTCGGGATCGCAGATGTCCGCATGACCGTAGCAGGAGCAAGGAACGCACCTCGCAAAGGGACCACCATTTTTGGGTTCGTGAGTGTAGCCTGGAGCACATGACTCGCAAAATTGTCCAATGTATCCTTCTGGACATGTACACATTTCTATCCAAGGTGCGGGAGAACCAGCTGCTCCTCTTTTCGCAGTTTTGATCTTCACGTTGTCCAAGAAGCCCACACCTTCAATCATTTTATTCGTCATTATTTATGAGTCGCAGGGATATATGATTGTTTAATGATGATTGTTTATAAACTTTTTATGAAAAATCATTCTGGTTGATGAATGGAAAATTACCTTTTATTGTATACGTGCCACGAATTTTGATGGAGGTCAGGTTGGCGAGAATGCTCATGAAGTCTCTGGCTGTTAATCGAGGGTTCCATCCAAAGTCTGGGTGTTCGTGCAATCGAAATGAAAATTCTTGAGATTGGATGGACGGTAAAGTGTTTCTTTGACCGAAAATTGGACGCGAAACTGCAAGTCCAGCTCCTTCCAAAATCACATCTTCCGCTGAAGGTTTAGGGCTGTGCTCTCCAATCCGCAAAGTGAAGTTCAGTTCTTGATTATAACTCCCCCTCTGATCTCCAAGAAAACGATCTTAAAAGCAAAAGGGCGATATGGTCATTGATGATACAAATTCATTACCAAAACCAATATTCTTGTTTCTAAAAAATACTCCAGTGACCTTCACAGATAATATAAGCTTCACTAAATTATTATGCATTACACGCATACAATAAGATGAGTAATTTCATAATGTCACCTGGCGCTAGAAAGTAAACGGGTTCTCGACTGGGTGCACTGACTCCTATATTTTGCGTGAAGGCGTTGTACTGCAGGGGCACCGAACGTCCGAACGATTCTTCCGCAGCCCACCTTTCATTCCCTCTTGCAAAAACACTCTCCAGTAAAACTATCAGAACATAAAAAGAATGATTATGTTGCCGCCTTTTTATTAATTACACTACTACATACAAAAGAACCCTTCGAGTTCATTTACGAATTACTTAAGTAGCTCCAGGCCTGGGCAAGATACTTGTATCATGCAATTGTATCAAGAATGTATCTTAGATACTTCTTGTAACTTGTATCTTAGCGTGTGGTTGGAACTGAAAATAGCTTGCATCTTTTATCTTACGAAAATTTTTGTGAAAAAGATTTTTGCTCACGATTAGAATTTTAGAATTAAGAACCGACCTTGACCATAACCGGGAGCTGAACGGCACACTGCAGCGTGTCCAAAGCAAAAGCACGGAGTGCATCCAAAATCATTGATAAGATCCAAATTGAAAAAACCCGGTTTGCAGTTTCCACATTGCTGCCCTTCAACATTTTCTTTGCAGCGACAGAGACCAGATGTTTCGTCACAATTCGGTTCGTTGCCATAACTTCCGGGAACAGTACATGAACAAGCTTTGCAGCCTTGTTGACCAAAGTCATAAAAATTGGCTTGACAGCGATCACACTTTTCTCCAGTGACTCCAGGCTTACACTGACACTTTCCTTCGCTGTTGCATTGGAGACTTCTTGATCCTGAAAAAGTGTCAAACAAGCAAATCAAAAGTTAATTCGGATTCAGGACTTTGGTCGTATCGTAGTTCAAAAACAATATTTTATTATCGTAAGTAATCGTAAGATTTCTGTTAAAGCAACACTCAAAATGCGCATACATATGCGCACTCTAAAAATGGTTTCTTACCCGTTTCATCGCAGTTGCATGGGATACAATAACCATTACCCGCACGCTGATAAAAATGTACTTTACAACGTTCGCAATTAGGACCGTCCCTATTTCCATCACACTCCAAACAATGTCCACCGTGTCCCGTTTGTTCATACAGTTTT
Organism: Pogonognathellus flavescens; assembly: GCA_019776165.1. Classification (NCBI taxonomy): domain Eukaryota; kingdom Metazoa; phylum Arthropoda; class Collembola; order Entomobryomorpha; family Tomoceridae; genus Pogonognathellus; species Pogonognathellus flavescens. The sequence goes on from JABASD010004100.1 coordinate 12,926, forward strand.
TGATCGAAGAAACATCGGTTGGAGAAACCGTTGCAGTTACAAGCTACAAATTTATAAACCAAATCAAATTACGATGTAATTCACCTTATTTCATCTGTAAACAATCCTTGCAAATAAGTAAAGCACTTTAGACCGCTTTGTTTATTTATATGACGCTTCTCGGAGGTGCAGCAAAGAGCGCCCTCACTAACCTTTGCACTCATGAGCATCTTTTGATGTTGCTCTTCCCCACGGATGGTCGTTGTAGAACGGCAAACATTCATTACAGTCGGGACCCGCTGTATTGTGCTCGCAGCGACAGACTAGTCGACTTCCAGAAAATTCACCACTACTCTGTACACACTCCGACGCGTGTCCATTGCATTTACAACTGAAATTAGGAAAAATTGTATAAAAAAGGTTTTTTAGTAAGATCTCCTACATATTCCTTACTAATGTTCTTCATCGTCGAGTGAAACCCTAATCTAGTTCGTCAGCTATACTTTAAAATTAGCTGTAATGCTGCCGCTGTCATTTTAGCCAAAGTTGACCCCCCCCCCTGGGCAGGGGCCGGTGGGATGGTATGTTTGTAAGTGTCCCCAAGCGCTGTGCTCATGCTCTATAAAATACAAACGGTTATTTACCTTCCTCCGACAGCGAAATCTGAAATGGCATAGAAATAGGAGCGCAAAACTTTTTCATCCCCGAAAACTTCATCTCCGAAAGTATTGAGTCTGTCAAAAGTGACTTTGATGTCTGTGGCGGTGACCCAGTCCTGAAGTTCTTTGGAGTTGTCAAAATTGTAGGCCGATGGTCTTCCTTCCAAAGTTGAGAAAGCCACATTTCCCCCTGTCAGTGGCGAAATATCTGAAAATTCGGATGTGCACAGCGCTCTTGTCTCTTCCCCGCCGTAAATGTATCCCAAATCGGGAAGACCATAAAAGTCTCGACAAGTGGCGCTGTAATATTGATACGGCTGCCAAGGGCCATCCTCCGTTGCCCGTTTGTAGATGGCGAAACTCTCTGGACGTGGGGAGTGGAATTTGAGGCGAACGTATGTGATGTCAAAAGTCTTTTGGAGACGGAGTGTTAAGTTCACCTGGTTCGGCCATTGGATGCCTTCGTACATTGTCTCAGATTGCCAATAAGTCTCGTTTTCATTGTTGTTGAAATCTGTCAGATATTCGGGCGGGTGAGCTGTGGACCGACTTCGGGCATCGCATATATCACAGGCACGTCGGTGTCCCGCTCCGGTCTGAATACAGTATTCTATAGGACCATCTTCACCACACGTGTTTGTCACCTCGACGTGACGATCAAAGGCTGCATTGACGAAACCCGGGACACATCTCTGCACGATAATTACAATTACTCGTTAACCACACCACAACAAATCTCCTTTCATCCATCATTCCATAAATTCTTGTTCCATCCATCCTAGTGCAATAAATTACTACCACAACGGCGAAAACTCCACGTTCGTCGCCGTTAATATAAAACTAATTCTATCTACTGATTTCCCCTTTTTACATTAGTCTTAGTAAGTGAAGCGCAACAGATTGGTCGACCTACAACTACACTTGGCTATTATATCAACAGGAACAGACTCAATAGACTAGCTATAGTTCGATAGTTCAATAGTTCGGTTTTATTTACGTGTCAAAAATGGCCATTTACATGAACAGTTTTTATCTGTGTAACATTACAAAATTAGCTGTTTCCACCCTCCAGTCATCTCAAAAAAGTTCCAAAAGTCTTCATTCATATACAATCCCATTGAATGAGGGAAAAGAGGGGAACAAAAATCCCAAATGCTGTTGAGGAGACACACTGCAACAGAGACTTTTACTGAAATGTTCTTATTTTCCAACAAAATTGCACTTTCATTTTTTTCGCATATACACGTCATAGAGCTGATTCAGGAGCCGCTCGTTTACTGCTCGGCTCGTTAAGGCTTAAGGAGTGAGCCGTTAAGGAGCCGAGCGCTTAAGGAGCCTATTAGTTGGCTTGGCTAGTCTGACTAGCATCCATGGATGCAGGCTTTGCTCTAGGTAACGAATTGAATTTATAAATAATTTACCCCAACTAAATTGGTTGGGTACAAATAGTTACAGATGTTCTAAAAGTGCACAAAATAAATACGGGGCACCTCGTCCTTATGATTTGTTCTAATAAATATTTATATATTCTTTCATGTTGCCCTAATGTTTGACTGAATATACAGATACATTGAGGTTCAGTTTTCCGTGTCCGGCCTACTGGCACCACAGAACTGGCACCTTGGACAACTAGCACTATGACAACTAACACCAATTGGGTGGAGCATATATCCGAAGGCAGCCAATCCTGTTTGGGCTCATCCCCCATTTATTTACCTTACCCATGCTATCATGCTATCACCAGGTTAAATTCCCAATGCTATCACCATGTTAAATTCCCCAGGCTATCACCACGTTAAATTCCCCATGCTATGCTATCACCATGTTAAATTCCCCATGCTATCACCACGTTAAATTCCCAATGCTATCACCATGTTAAATTCCCTATGCTACCACCATGTTAAATTCCCTATGCTATCACCAGGTTAAATTCCCAATGCTATCACCATGTTAAATTCCCCATGCTATCACCACGTTAAATTCCCTTTGCTATCACCAGGTTAAATTCCCTATGCTATCACCATGCTACACGTATGCTCCTCCCATTTTGTGCCAGTTGTCCTTGGTGGCAGTTGTCATAGTGCCACTTGTCCGTGGTGCCAGTTTATGCCCTAAGTACACCGTTCTTTTATACAGACATGCTAAAGCTAGGATACTTTACAAAACCCATGATATTTTCAGGACGCCCAGGATGCGGTCATAAAACCAGAGAAATACTGGGAAAACTAATGTAATTATGATACATTCCGTTGTGGGCAGTTTCTATTTTTCCTTTATAAAATTCTCCTTAATTTTATTCACGCTTTAAAAATAAATGAAACAGAAAGAACAGAAAAACTAAAAACCCACCTGTGGATTTGACATATCATCGTAGCATTTGGAATTGGAATACTGTCCATTGCTATTGCCCTCGATCCCTTGTGAATAAATTGTTGAAACTGCACACCCCAACACCAAAATAATCCAAAAACTAATCTGCATTTTTCTTGATTCTTCCGTTGACGGTTCCAATAAAATTCATGCAAAGGGCTTTTACTTCCTCATTTGCATTTGTGACGACCACAATTAATGTCCCTTTATGCAAACATATTATAATCACTTAAATCTAACAGCAGTCAGCAGTCATTAATTTACTTTTTTAGTACTCCAAGAATTACTTTTATTAAAATGCAAAGAGAGCGCACTTCACGCGCTACAATACAATCTCACTTGGAAATATTGTTATTGTTATTTATCACCTACGCTCCAATTTGACGTTTCACGACCACAGCACCACAAAATGTTAATGTGCTACTGCACAATGCGTATTTTAGTCGGGGCAAGTGTTTTTTATGCGGATCAGTCGTTATGAATTTGTTCGTTAGTTGGAACTACTAAAATTAGAAATAACGCGTTAATTGCAAACAAACAGGTCTACGTAGATATACAATCTCACTTACCACCTACAACCTACATATATTGATTATAATGTATACCGACTGCACTACAAAACGCACTGTGAATTTGGTTATTAAGAGCAAACTACTTTTTGCTCCTTATGTGAATGGATAAGCTGTCTATCTGTCTGTCCGACTGTCTGTGAGCGGACACAAATTGTGTCGCACTCTAAATACAGTGTGTAAGTGTGTTGAGTGTAAGCAGCGAAATTCAGCGAATAATATTTTATATTAGTATCATCTGCTATGGCTATTAGTTATAATCTACACACAACTCACAACAACAGCACACAACACCAACTACGAACAGCATTCAAATAATTCTGTTAAGAAAAGTTCGTAGTCCTGCTACACGGCA
>JABASD010004101.1:0-16855 GCA_019776165.1 Pogonognathellus flavescens
ATTTCTTCACACTTTGAATACGAATCTCTTCGTTGTACATATATTTTTAGCTAATTGACGCTTGAATGTGGATCAAAAAACAGATTTAAAGTCGCAGTCACTTAGGATGGAAAAATTGTAGGAAGACTGCTTGTCGACAGCTGATAAAAGAAGAACTGATTTGTCAATGACTGTCGTCATTTTATATGCAAGTTGTATGTCAGCCATAGTGTGACATGCATTAGAAACTTTTACACTCTTCATATTTGTAATAACAAACGTTATTATCAATTATTGTATTGTACTGATAGCAGTTTCTGAATTTGTCGTTCCAAATAATTACAATGTCGGCACCTCGGATGACCAAAGAAGGTGAGTTTGTCTGACGTCTAAACAACTTTTTATTTAAATTAATGTTTAGTTGATTACTGCCGTAATGTTTTTGGCATTTGTATGTTAAAATTTATAATTAAAGTGAGTAAGTACATTTGTTTACTTTTTGTTTTCACAGAAATTGAGGCTCACGCCAGGGGCCTTCAGGGTACAAGAAGGCAGGTGGAGGATCAAGTGGCAGAAGCAGATCGTATTGGGCTGGGGGAATCTGGCAAATTCGATGTGGATATTTACGGTACCACAAACAGATTCGAAGGTTATGTTGATTCTATTGCTGCTAATGACGTAGATGTGGACGTAAGTTGAACAATAAGCCAATATTTTAAAATATGATAATAAACAAATCAACTAATATAATTGAATTACAATTGGAATAAACAAAAAATCCGTTCATTGCAGGATGATGATGTGGATGCTGCTTCTATCGTTCCCAGTCGAGTTCGACCTAATTACACTGCTCCATTGTCAATAGTAAATGATATTCCACAGGTAAATAACCAATATAAAAATAAATGTAGGGAAGAGATATTTTTGTGTGTACTGTCAATTAGTAATGTTTACTTTCGGATATTATAGGCAGAAAAGGACCATGATCCATTTGCGGATTCCAGACGTCAAACCATTCTAGAGCGCCAAGGACACAATGAATATTTAAGAAAACAAAGCAAACAGGTCATTTCACCAGAACGAGTGGATCCATTCATAGATGGTTTGTCTTAATTATATACTTTTACTTTAGGGTAAAGATAGGTAGAACGAATCTTTGTTAATGTTAACGCTTTAGTAATTAGCTGATTGAGTCCAATTATAAGAATGTTTTGGTAAAGAGTTATATATGATGTGATTTTAAATTGGTGATGTAAAGTGTGTTTGTGAGAGTGTTTGTGAATGAACGATTGTTTCCAATGAGGACTTATCGACTAGATATGAATTAATTTATACTCGATTAATAATAGGTTGCATGGTTGAAAAGTTAAATCCGTAGTAAGGGAAGTTTGCATGATTGATTTTTATGGGCCGGGTATGTCAATTACATCAGGTGCATCATTGAGATGAGGAGTGAAACACGAAGGAATTGTGGAAAGAGACATGGCGCCTCTGGTTGCTCTTTCTTATCCTCAAAAACACAAGTAAGTGAAAGCTCATAATTGAAGCTTTCTGCGTTCAGCTTTCTGCGTTCGGCTCTCATTTAATCCAGTTCAGTAATTTCAGTAACAGTTTTATATAAACCTGAATGTATTATTTGCTTACACTTCATATGTCAGAAGTGTTTAAAGTTTAAACTGGATTAAATATCAGCTCTAATAATCATAAAAGGGAAAAAGTGGTGGGAGTCATTTTCCAGAATTACGGCATGGCAGTGATAGGCAACTGAAACTACTATCTATCTAAAAAAGCTGTCCATAATCCTTTTCAGATAAAGCAAATATGTAAAATGTTCTGGAGAAGAAGAGTGCACACAAAAGGTAAGCATCGAATGGCGGCCATCCCAGCTGATAATTTCCACGTTAAGGCAACTTTCTTCTGTGATTTGTAGACAAATCCCTTCATTTTATAGTACAGTTAAAGTTCAGAATGAATGAGATTTGAGAGTGAGTGCTACACGTGTGTTAACTAATGAGCGATTATTTGTAGGTACAATTGTAGATTTGCCAGACTGATTTCCACCTCTAATTGCCCTTTCTGCACAACACTTGCTGTTGGGGGTTTGATGGATCATCAAGCAACGTACGTAAACCTCAGCATGTCAACTTATATTTCTCTGATATTGATGCTGTAAATATGCTTGGTAATAGCAGCACAAAAATAAATATTGAATCTCAATACTCAATACATTATGCATTCTAATTAATTTTGTAAATTAATAATTGTGTACATGCAAGAGAAATATAAGTTGATCGAATTTGCTGATTCCAGGAGCTGGTAATATTTTAAAATATTTGTTCAGGTCTCTTTAGGTATTTTAATTTACTGGTTGTAATGTTAGCAATGGACACTCAGCTAAAGGACTCAGTTTTGTCGACAACAATTCTAATTTTCAGTATGTTTCTTTTTATGTAGGAGGAAAAACTCCAGATGTTGGGTCCAGGACGTATAAAGATATTATGTTTGAGCAGAAGCTCAGAGGAGAAGAAAAAGAGGTTAGAGTTAGAAGCATTAAAATGTTAAAAAAAATATTTTTCTGTATTTATTTAATTATTATTGTATAATAATTTTTTATTCCTTGATTATATTATAATATAGTTTGGCAGAAGAATCAGAGAAAAAATCAAAGATGGACCATTGGTTCCTGTTTCAAATGGAGATTCGGTTAAAGCTGCTGCACCGAAAAAAAGAGGTCGATGGGATCAAACTGCTCCGGATGAAAATGCAGTACCTGTGAAAAAGAAAGCCTCGTGGGACGCCCCAGAGGTAAATGAAGTTAAAGATAACAGTTGTTTCGATTTTTTATCAAAGGAATTGAGTGTAAATATTGGCATGTATTTTTACTTATAGACACCAAGTCATACAGGCTGGGATGAAACTCCCGGACATCAGAAAGGAAGTGAAACACCGGGGGCTACTCCTGGTACTCAGCATATGTGGGATGCTACACCTGCTCATATGACACCCGGTCATGCTACTCCTGGAGTAGATACACGCTCAGCGTCTGTACGACGTAATCGTTGGGATGAAACGCCAAAAACTGAGCGTGAAACGCCGGGCCATAGCAGCGGATGGGCAGAGACACCGAAAGTTGATCGTAGCGGTATCGATATTATTCAAGACACGCCAACTCCATCAGCAAGCAAACGAAAGAGTAGATGGGACGAAACTCCGGCTGTCGCAATGACACCGTCAACTCCGGCCACACCCATGACTCCTCATACGCCGGGTTTGATGACACCTAGTGGAGTTACTCCTATGGGGCCGAAAGCCATGGCAATGGCAACTCCATCTCCAAGTATGTGTTCCCTGGAAGCGTCACAAAATTATATAATGATGCAATAAATAATGCATAGAATTATAAACTTGTTTATGCTATTTTCAGGCCAACTTCTACAGATGACTCCTGAGCAATTGCAGGCGTACCGATGGGAAAAAGAAATTGACGAAAGAAATCGTCCTTTAAGCGATGACGAGTTGGATCAAATGTTTCCTCCTGGTTATAAAGTATTACCTCCGCCAGCAGGTAATCAATTACTTCAGCTTTCAAAGCACAATGATATTCTATGTTAAGCCCTTCAAGTATTAAAGCGATTTTATTTTTATTTTTAAGGTTACATCCCAATCAGAACGCCTGCAAGGAAACTTTCGGCAACACCTACACCAATAGCCGGAACCCCTCAAGGATTCTTTATTCAAACTGAAGACAAATCTTCAAAGTATATGGACACTCAACCCAAAGGAGGCAACCTTCCTTTTCTGAAACCTGAAGATGCCCAATACTTCGACAAACTTCTTATTGATGTAGATGAAGAATCTCTTACCCCAGAAGAGCAGAAAGAGAGAAAAATTATGAAGTTGCTGCTTAAAATAAAAAATGGAACTCCTCCCATGAGAAAGTCTGCCCTAAGACAGATTACCGACAAAGTAAGACATTGTGCTCCTAGTTTGAGTCACCATTTATTACAGTCGATAATAATGTACTCTTGTAAGTATAGCATGAACGCATGAACTGTCCTTTAACATTCATTACTTGATTTGTGTTTAGGCTCGAGAATTCGGAGCAGGTCCACTATTTAATCAAATTCTACCTCTTTTGATGTCTCCAACTTTGGAAGACCAAGAACGTCATTTATTGGTAAAAGTCATTGACCGTGTTCTGTACAAACTTGATGATCTTGTTCGTCCTTACGTTCACAAGGTAAACTAACTTCAAACGACGTATATTATAACAAGCTCCTATACGTATGCAATTTTGAGAATTTTGTCATTGAAATAATCAAATGTCTGGTTTCGATTTTTACAGATTTTAGTAGTTATTGAGCCTCTGTTAATTGATGAAGATTACTATGCTCGTGTTGAAGGCAGAGAAATTATTTCAAATTTAGCTAAAGCTGCTGGATTAGCAACAATGATTTCCACTATGAGACCCGATATCGACAATATTGATGAGTAAGTCGAAAATTCTACATTCATTCTACACTCTTAGTCATGTAGTCGTCAGTTTTTTTAGGTAAATAAATAATACCTTTTCTTTTCGTGTACAGATTCGTTCGTAATACTACGGCTCGTGCTTTCGCTGTTGTTGCATCCGCCTTGGGTATTCCATCTCTACTTCCGTTATCCATCTCTACTTCCGTTTTTGAAGGCCGTCTGTAAAAGTAAAAAGTCATGGCAGGCCAGACACACGGGAATAAAAATTGTCCAACAAATTTCAATTTTAATGGGATGCGCTATTCTACCTCACTTGAAAAGTTTGGTGGAAATTATTGAGCACGGACTTGTGGATGAACAACAAAAAGTTAGAACAATCACTGCTTTGGCTATCGCTGCTTTAGCTGAAGCTGCTACCCCATATGGTATCGAGAGTTTTGATTCAGTTCTCAAACCTTTATGGAAAGGTATTCGGTCTCACAGAGGAAAGGTAAATGAAAATATTAAGTGTTGTACAATATTTAATTAATTTAATGAATCTTAATTACGTTAAAAACTTACAAATAATTTTTTTGTAAATCAGGGTTTAGCAGCTTTCTTGAAAGCCATTGGCTATTTGATCCCACTTATGGACGCTGAATATGCTAACTACTATACAAGGGAAGTCATGTTGATTTTAATTCGAGAGTTTCAATCTCCTGATGAGGAAATGAAGAAAATCGTTTTGAAAGTAAGCCATAATCCAATCTTCAATATTATCATTTTTGATAACATTTAGATGGTTTCCCATGAAATAAATGACTTGTGATTGATTATGATTTTAAAAATTTGTAGGTGGTGAAACAATGTTGCGCGACTGATGGTGTTGAGCCCCAATATATTAAAGATGAAATATTGCCACATTTTTTCAAACACTTTTGGAATCACAGAATGGCACTTGACAAAAGAAATTATCGTCAATTGGTAGACACGACTGTTGAAATTGCAAACAAAGTTGGAGCATCAGAAATAATTAACAGAATCGTTGACGATTTGAAAGATGAGAACGAGACGTACAGAAAAATGGTAGTTGAAACGATTGAGAAAATTATGGCAAATCTTGGAGCTGCTGATATAGACTCTAGATTAGAAGAACAGTTAATTGATGGTATACTGTACGCTTTCCAAGAACAAACGACTGAGGTATACTTTCTTCTCTTAGTAACATATTGTTAATGTTAGTAACATTACCATGTTTTAATGAGCATTTTTTAATTTAAATTCAGGATGTCGTTCTGTTGAATGGATTCGGCACAATCGTAAACCAGCTAGGAAAGAGAGTAAAACCATACTTGCCACAGATTTGTGGTACTATATTATGGAGACTTAACAACAAAGCTGCCAAAGTAAGACAGCAAGCTGCAGATTTAATTTCCAAAATCGCAGCAGTCATGAAAACTTGTCAAGAAGAAAAATTGATGGGACATTTGGGAGTGGTTCTATACGAATATTTGGGAGAAGAATATCCAGAGGTTCTAGGAAGTATTTTAGGAGCTTTAAAAGCCATCGTAAACGTCATCGGAATGACAAAAATGACTCCTCCAATTAAAGATCTACTTCCTCGACTTACACCAATTCTAAAAAATCGTCACGAAAAGGTGCAAGAAAACTGTATTGACTTAGTTGGGCGCATTGCAGATCGTGGTCCTGAATACGTTTCTGCCAGAGAATGGATGAGAATATGCTTTGAACTGTTGGAGTTGTTGAAAGCTCATAAGAAGGCTATTCGTAGGGCAACTGTAAATACCTTCGGTTACATAGCCAAAGCCATTGGGTACGTGTCCGGCTTTTAATTATTTAAACAAATACAATATTAATTAGCTAATTATCGATTAAAACGAACAAAGTAAATTGTACAAGTTTTATCATCTTATTGGTTAATTTCAGGCCTCATGATGTGTTGGCAACCTTGTTGAACAATTTGAAGGTGCAGGAAAGACAAAACAGAGTTTGTACAACGGTAGCAATTGCCATTGTTGCTGAAACATGCTCTCCGTTTACCGTCCTCCCAGCCCTTATGAATGAATATCGTGTTCCTGAACTGAACGTGCAAAATGGAGTTCTCAAATCACTCTCCTTTTTATTTGAATACATAGGAGAAATGGGGAAAGATTACATTTACGCTGTAACTCCTTTATTAGAAGACGCATTAATGGACAGGTACTAGAAGATCCAATAATCCAAGGAGTTAAAAAACTTCACATAAAGTAAAAACATTTTGTTAAAAAACGTTACTAATATTTTTCATTTATATAGGGATTTGGTCCATCGGCAGACTGCATGTGCTGCTATAAAACACATGGCATTAGGTGTATACGGATTTGGCTGCGAGGATGCCCTTGTACATCTATTGAATTACGTTTGGCCTAACATTTTTGAAACGTCACCTCATTTAGTCCAAGCATTTATGGATGCTGTGGAAGGAATGAGAGTGTCTCTCGGCTCAGTAAAAATTCTTCAGTATACTTTGCAGGTATGTATTATGTATCAGTAAAAATTAAATTACAAGTTTTTATGTTCAATTCATGTCACACCTCCGGATGTAGCTTGAAATTGGAAATTGGTTTCACATTATTAATTTTTTTTATTGTTTCAGGGTCTTTTCCATCCTGCGAGAAAAGTGAGAGATGTGTATTGGAAAATTTACAATTCATTGTACATTGGAGGACAAGATGCTCTTGTCGCTGGCTATCCGAGAGTACCTAATGACCCGAAAAATCAATTTGTGCGTTATGAATTGGACTACGTCCTTTAGCATCTAGTCGCATGTGGAAGAGCATCGTCTAATTAATAATTTAATACATATTCAATTCTATTCTACATTTTCGTTACTCTACATTATATACATGCTAGAAAATACGTATACTTCATTACTTTCAACTTGTGTGGTATGATTTTTGAATTTTTGGAGTAGTAATGTACAGGTGAAACCTTTCTGTACTACCATAATTATTGTTCTTATTTCAATACATACAACTTATAGTAAAGATATATGGTTTCTGTACAAAAATAAATGATTGTATTGAGTTTGATTGACAAATAGAAATCCGAGTTTACCGACATTTATTCGTTTTTACATTACAGACAAGTATTGTACTTTCAGATCTTGATTATTGTACATCAGTATTATTATTATTCATATTATTATGAAATCCTAGACAGAAAGTCTTTATTGTTTTACATTTTATGAATGTCTAAATCTACCATATGCCCTGAATGGTACCAGACCAGTATTGTATTGTAATATTGCTGTCTTGTACATTTATCAAAGTGTACTTGCCCTTGATTTGTGAGATTTGTTTTTACAATTATTTCATAGTTTAGTTACATAGTATTATTATTAGTATTATTAAAGTTGTATGGGCAAGATAGTATCGTGATAATGTTGTTAAATGGAACATTTGGAGCCTTTAAAATTAGATATAATACTGGTTTGCACGATATTTGTGCCTAGGAAGAAGTCCACCGCTACAATATTGGATTTAGTGTACCAAGATTTGTCTTGATACCAATAAGTCATCGGAATATTTACTGTTTGTGCCATGTTTCTTAAGCCCTGAGTGGGTCGCAGAACAATATCCAAAGGTTTCGGTGTAAATTCTGCCATGGCGGCCCACAATTGACCTCTTCCCCCTCGTTTCGTTATAGATTCTCTCAAAAATGATTTCAGTTCGGGTAAATTTCTTTTGTCTCCCCATTCCTGTTCATTATATTTACATCAAATATGAATTTGTTTTACAATAGATTAAGTACAGATGGATTAAGATGGAGTACATTAATATCAAGATCAGTGATTCAGGTGCACATAAAATAGTCTAGCGTATTTAAAGCTCACGTATCTCATTCTACGGTAATAATAAAGTTCAGGTTATTTGGGAAAATAAAAGGAATACCTGTGGAAGCGGTGGCCATAAGAAAGGATACTGCAGTGCGACTTTTGGTTCAGCGTAGGAAATAATTATGGATTTGTTTGCCGACCACACTTCGTTAGGTGTTGCATTAGGCCACAAAGAACTCAGAGCTAAATATTGTCCCAGCTCTGTGTGTAAGTAATCTGCAATCAAACATTCCAGGTCTCATGTAGACAACTCCTATTACACGAATGTGAGTGTACACTGTGCAGGTAGATCTAACCTGAAATTTTTATATACCTGTTAACTGAGCATGTCTTTCATCAGCCGCTGTACCAGCGAATCCAACAGGGAAACGATGGAAATCCAAAATCACCTGAAATTATCACTTTCAGTTTCAGTGTCACTATATTTTTATGTACTAACTAAAATATTCGGATGCGCAATAATTTTTGTGCAAGAAAAGGGGCTTACAATGTCATCAGATGCTTGCGCAAACTTTTTCACATCGTTCACCAAAGCCGACAATGGGCTCATACGATAGAAATTGTGATTGACCCAAAATTTTTCGGGGCTCGCTGGATAAAAGCCAATGCGTATATCTAAGTATCTGATTCCATGGATTAACTGACTATACACAGATTCATCTTGACTGTAAACAACATAAAAATATTTATAATTAGTTGTGATTGTTGTTTCATTAATCAATACTACGGCATACATAAAGTGTTGATCTTCGGATTTACATACTTGATCAAATATCTCTGAAACACATCTGCAAAAACAAAGATTTCATGAATTAGGTTTTTTTCTAGCTAGGTTTATTCATGAATCATCATATTATAGCGGTATAGGTATGTAATGTAACATGCAGTAAGTAGGTACCTATACGTTTCAGATACATTGCATATTGCATATTTCTAAAAATATAGATGACAAGTCTTATGATAATGATAAGTAAGTATAAGAGTAAGAGTAACTAACAATGTGCGTGAAAAAAATGTTTTCAGCTTTCTCATAAATATTCCATTTGGTTGTGCATTATCAGTGTAAAAGTGTAATGGCATATTATGTACGTAGGTTGTTTGTAGGTATGTCACCTTACAATTGCACATGTATACGGTGGTATGTGCAATTGTAAAAGGCAGTCTCGTCTCACTTCACTACGTGAATGTACACATGAATTAGTTTATTTATTCAATGTAACTTTGATCCCAAGTTTTGCTACAATATTGTTGGTTTGTTTGTATACTTGTAAGTATGTATACTGTCTCTTAATTCAAAGTATTAGGGTGGTATTTGGTATACTTATTTTGGAAGAAAAATTATCGCATAATATGATTCTTCTTAAACTCATACTGCCTACTACGATGTTGAAGTGTAAGGTGAGATAATCTCTATATATACACAACTCCTTCACACTTAAACGATAGTCTTATCATTAACATCATACAGTAGTAAGCAGTTTATTATTAGTACGGTTATTATGTCGCAGTAGCAGAATATCTGTATAAGTTGGCTATTAAGTACCGAATCTGTATATTATTCAAATGAAAATGTACCTAAAGTTCCTTCGTATTCATGCCAGCTACCAGAATTGTGAGTTCCAGGGATCATTAAAGAATGTAAGGGTATATCTCCAACGAAGTCTCTGTAAAGTGAAAGTATACATTATAGAGGTTGACTTAACACACTTGAAGATAATTTTACTAGCTACATTCACTATGCTAAAAAGCAAAGCAATAATTGTTGTCATTCTTTTTTATCTGCATAATACACAGATAGTACATACGAAATTTCACGGACAAGTATCTCGATGTATTAGCTAATCTATATAGCGCTCACAATAAGCGTGTGCACCAGACTTCTATATTGAGTATGTGTACAGAAAACTTCTCGTTATTTAAAAGGACTTTAAAAGATTATAAAACCGTCTCATTTAATGTACCTGTATTTCTGCATCCATTTTGGGTAAATACTGAGACAATTTGTTACAGAAGGCTGTTTATTTTGTACAAATGCAATCCAATATCCAACGCAAGGTCCATCATTAACAGAAACTGGGTATCGCTCAGCCCGAATTTCAGTTTTAACATATCCCCTGGATATACTGACGTTAGATACGAAAAGGGGGTCTTTAATTCCCTTCTCTCCGTCTCGTGGATCATGATCAAATAATCCTATCCAATCTCCGTCGTCCGCTTCCAAATTATTCCAGTTAACTTCAATTAGACGATCTTGCAATGCCCCTTTCTTCTGCTTTGCAATCGGTGAAATAGTTAGGAAAACATCAGGATGATCAAAGCAACCTAAACGAATAAAACAATTGTAAAAATATTGTTGTCCTAAGACATTTTAAGACAAAACTTTTGGGTTTAATTTTCAGTGTCTACAATTTCTTATCCCTAATGATTCTACAGTAAATTAATAATTTAACGTGGATATGCAATATATTACCATTACCTAATGCATGCGATTACTTATTGGCTATTGGGTTCGCATATTTGTTATTCCTTATGCCGAGTTACAAAAAACTGTATGTGACAGACCTACTATGAATACTGCCATGCTGCCTATGTCACCTAAAATTTTAAGTGGATTAGGTTTTCCATTCATAAATAGGACATTGCAAACAAATCTCACATTCAAGGACAAGTACAAAGCAAATGCGCAAATCAGATCAAATCATATCATGAAATGCTATTAGGTAGCGAGGCACCTACTAACATTTACATAAGTAAGTAAAATTACTATAATTACAAAATCCTTAAGCACATGAAAGACCATAAGTAAGTAGGTACAAGTACATAACATAATACGTTAAAGTGCATCTACTTCGTATTTGCAATTAAAATTTTTGCATTTGCATTATGTCCAAAGAGTGCCTTAACTGCCTTAGGAAGTACAACAAAGACATTCACAATTGCGTGAATTGTAAAGACATTAGTGAAGTACTATATGTACAGATGTACAATGGCAGTTGGTAGTGCAGCTAATAATTTGATGCTGTGTGTGGTCGGACTTGTTTGCAAACTACTAAAAACTAAGAGAAGTTATTACATCTGTATGTACACATCAAGGTATACTTATTGCGCAAAACAAACACAATGAAGATTTGGTTTGTAAATAAGACAATGACAGTTACCTGTTATATGATTTTCCACTACAACTCGAAATGAGCCACTTGAGTCAAATACCTTTAGACGCAAATGATCTTTCCTTCTACTATTGAGCTATAAAGTACCTACATAAGCATCGCAGGTATTGAGCTATAAAGAAGTACCTACATAAGCATCGCAGGTATGCATATTTTTATACAGGCACAATAGGTAGCATTACTATATTTTTCTGCTACCATATAAATATTCATATAAAATATGGGAGAATGGAACCTACCTATAGATAGAATTGTAATAAGAAATTAGTTGAATGTTGAGATATGGTCTTTGGTCTTACCTGATTGAGAATCTACGGCTGGAGTAAGGGTGCGAGATTCTGATTCTGTTATCAGATTTAGAATTAAAAGAAGTGTGCCAGTTGCTATTATTCTGCTTACATACTTTCTCCTAGAAGCTTTCTCGGGCACTTGTATTACTCCCATCACATTTGATATAACACAAAATCCGCAGAAAATTTTCGATGTTCCAATGCTGGAGATGCAACTTCAATCACAATAACGTATGCCTCAACAAACAAAACTTTATCTTGTACACCTAACTATCAACCTAACTACTTTCTATATAAAGCTAATAAAGTAGAATAAGAAGCACTTAATTTATATACATACGAGTGAGTAATTCCTATATGATTCCTACAGATATAACTACGCTAGTGGCTGCTGCAGTCTTCCGTGTTCGCATCACGCTTCAATTCTGATCTGCTGAGTATGAAAGACAACATCTGCTTGACTTGACTTCTGCGAAAGAAATCGATAGACTGGTGAAGCAAGATTTTGCTGCCAGATCCGTCCTCGAATGCGAACTCTAATCTTCGCGTGGAAAAGAGTAGTATAACGCCAAGTTAATTGGCACTACTCTCAGTAATGCTACATGAATACATACCAGTAAAGGAAAGACTAACACAAAATGTGGTTTGTTGTGTCAAATGATCATTTTGTCAGTGAAATCCTTGAAACTCTCTCAAACTCAACCTTAGTGTCCTGTTCACATCTGAATCCTGTCACCAGTGCAGTGCGCATTCCACGATAAAAAGTTTGGTACATCGAGAATCCAAACATAACATGTACCTAGTCCCTAGTCTGCTTTGCATGATAACCGTGATCACTGAACCATGAAACATTACCATTTACTATTTAGGAATAATAGTAATAGTAAATGTAATTTTTCATGGATGGGAATTCATTTTTTGCAAATTAGTCAGAGTAATTGCAAAGCTTAAAATCGCAACATGTTCCCTCAGTGTCCATGTAAATGTAAGCACATTCAACTAAATCATTGAGTGAGACTCTTGCATTGCATTGACTCTTACACAAACAATTTAATTGTTTTTTATTAGAAAGAGATTCTATGTATGAGATGTACAGACAGAGGTAGGAAAGGCAGGAAAAAATGTTCTCTGTACTTCCTATTTGATGTGAGACTTCATTATACCCCGTGTATTTTATCGAGGTGCATACTGCATATGGTTTCAATAACAAGCTCATATTTTAATTCCTGAAGCCGAATTTAAAGGTTAAAAAAAATGCTTTATAAGTGCGTATTACACATGAGACTTTACTCTGCCTTTTGTAGTTTATCTTGCCTGCCTTTCCTAACTCTGGACTGGGATGTATTTATAATGTGAATACGACACTGATAATTTAATTCAAGATTTTTTCCTGTTACGTTACGTACGTAGTTTTAGTTGATGTGTATTAAAAGCTATAATTCCATAACATTACATTACACATACACAAATGGCAAATTGGAATCAGCTTGCAAAACACGACATTTTTTATAGAATAAGTTTATATTTGAGTCTGACTTCACAAATTTTTACATTTTGTCTACAACGTCATAATTAAAATCAATTGAAGTATTTAGTTTAGACAGTGTTATTAAGTACACTAAACAAAAATTTTTCACCACCGCATACAGTGGTTTCATTCTGAACAGTGATTTGATTATGTACATTAAAAAACGACGAGAATTACTGTATCGGGGTAACCCTGTCCCAATAGCGGATAGACCTTAACTAATACCGAAGGAATGGCTTGTGCTTGGCGATATACCTGAAAACAGATAAAAATAAAATCATGTAATTTTATGTTAAGAGTAAGCCAAACATACTTAATATTAAATAAT
The DNA here is from genome assembly GCA_019776165.1 of Pogonognathellus flavescens. Classification (NCBI taxonomy): domain Eukaryota; kingdom Metazoa; phylum Arthropoda; class Collembola; order Entomobryomorpha; family Tomoceridae; genus Pogonognathellus; species Pogonognathellus flavescens. Next base: position 13,646 of record JABASD010004101.1, read on the forward strand.
TTTAAGATATTTGTAAAGTCGGCGAGGAAGGACTTACACATCCAATCTCTCCCAAAATGTCATGAGAGCAGCTCTATCTAAATGACGCTTTATTGCGGATAACTGGATAACCGTTACAGCCCACTTGGCGACGTTTGCGTCCAATTTCATTTCATCGTACTTAATATGAAATGCCAAAACTAGAAGAGAATACAAGGTTTAAGTGTACGAAAAGTGAAGGAGTGATAAACAGAACAGAATTGTTTGTTGATTACTTTTAGCGAATATTTCAACAGGGTTTCCATCCCATGGCCATCCTTTAAACTGCCATGCAGGACCCATTACAAAAACGGCTACAACACGTTCCCAATCTGTGGCTACAAGTTTCTGAGGGTTGTCAATTACACGATAGGGAACAGACACACCATTACGTTGCCGATGTATTAATATTTCATTGTCCCGTTTGGAGCCTAACTTCTTTTTCTCTTCAGTGCTTATATACTTCAAATCTTGTAATATCTCTTTTGCATTAAACATTGTTATCAATGATGTGTTTGCACCTGGAATAATAATGATCGGTGTGCGTGAAATTCTTTTATTCTGAGGAGTAACAGGACTTTTTCCGGGTGTCTAGAAATAAACAGTAGTACACAGTTAAAATAAGAGGTAACAATTATGATGTCTCAAAAATCTTTAAGAAATAAAATAACAGTAAGTAAAAATAGAATGCTCACATTTCCCATTATACTCATTACTGGTGCGCTCACGGTTGGAGTGTTTGGTGTCACTGTCTTCTTCGGCAAAGTTCCCTCTGTCACTGATTTTAATGTCATACCACTGTATGTTCCCAATAGGTCAATTTTAAAACCCTCCGTTTCTATAAGAAATTCAAACAAACATTATTAGGAGTTAATTAACCGTGTTTAGTTTATAATTAAAAAAATTAATTGTATACAACGTTTCGAAAGTGTTATTATTATTATTATTTGTTATAAGAGAACATAAATACAGCCACTATTACAGGACTGTATATAGCATTTCTCGTATGTATTTTTAATATACGTCTCTTTAGACACTATCCAGCATCATAGTAAATAGATGAAGATGCAACACAGAGACGGGGAATTAAAATGTTTAGTCACTAACCTTCTTTATTAAGTCGTTCCTGATCGTATCGATTGTAACCAGGTTGGTTGTACCGATTATATTTTTCTGTTGGTCCTGATGATTTAGTTGGAGCTGTGAGCTTTGGAGTTGACATGCTTGGTGGCATCATGGGTCTTCAAAATTAAATGTAAAATAAACTGATTACTACTAAAAAACGAACATTCACACATAGCATCAAAAAATTGTGAATATAACAAATGACATATACCTTGAGGAGCCTCTACCGTCTTCACGTGCTTTAACAGACTGTAGGATAGCAAAAATATTTTTCCCAAATTGTTTGCCATTACTTTGTAATATTGTTGTTCTCGTTCTCCATTGTCTTTCACGGGAAACAATATCCTTTGTAACATCTAAGTCGTAATCAAGAATAGCTCTTACATCAGATCCCATTTCTATATCATCCTGCCCCCTAATTGTGGTTCTCTTTTTGGATAAACGTTTAGCCTTAATTTCTGCAATCTTTTCCACTGACATGGCATCTGACAGCGATCTAAAATTAAAAATGAGAAGGTTAATAAATGTTTACTGAAATTGAACAAAAAGTATGAATACGCTTTCAAGATAACATACTTCGAAATATTATTGATCATCACAGAAGTCTCTCTTGGAGCATCCAAACGGGCAGCCAAAGATTCTTTGACCTTCTGGAGCTCTTCAAATCGCGGCTTCTTCGGTACCGAAGATTCGATGGGTTCTTCAGCTGTGCGCTTAACTTGAGTGGGGATTTCCAGTGGAGCCGATTTATCAATAGAAGCGGATGTGGACGTTTCACCTTTAAGGTACGCCAACACATCTTTACGATCGGGCCGAGTGACCACGGGAATACCACGCTAAATAAGTGTGCAGTTCAATTTGTAAGTACAATCGTATCTCCAGAAAATGGTAATTTATATATTGACAATTGACATTATCGTCAATTGCATTCCTTTTTTAAATATTTACTTACAGCAGCATGACGAACGTATATAGGATGGCTTAAAGTGACATTTTTCAATAAAAATAAGAGACACTCCAAAGTATAGTATTCTTTAGGATTTCCGTCCTTGCCCGACCTAAAAAATTATCAATTTACAAGAGATTAATTAATCAATCAATAATTCATTACAATTCAATTAGAATTGACTATAAGAATCATGTATTTTAAAACTGGCAGTAAGAACTATGAAGTTTCAACTGTTATTAATGTTAGATCAATAAATTAAAAACTTAATTTGTACTCGTAATTCCTACCCATAAATCATGTAGTTGGTTTTAACATTTTTCGGCCATGAGAACTCTCCAAAAATAATATTGCCGTCCTTTTCAATAATTTCCTTTCCCGACACATTATACTGCCTCAGCAAGGACAGTGGATCCGCCATTTCGTCGAAGTATCAATGGGTATTGGCGAGTCTTGATCTTGACACTTGTTTGTATATGCTCTTGACCTTCAACCTTTCACCGCTCCTAAAAAATGCCTGCTTATGATTTTATTTAATATAGAAACAATTTTTAATACTAATTAACTAATTCACTGTTCACATGTTTGACTTGATTGTTGTCTCTTCGGGTAACTTTTGCACAATAACACAAGACCACTGGATATTAATAATCGATTTACCAAAAATGACGTCCGGATGTTGCGCAAAATGAACGCAACAGTAGTCAAAAATTATTGCTTTGTTCTTTTTTATTTAGAAGAACTGTTATTATATAAATTGTAATAATAAACCGAAAATTCGGAAAAGAAAAACAAGTTACCGCAGAATTATAAACTATGAAGGCTATAAACACAACACGATTCTTCTTCAAACAGCAGAATTCATTTGTTGTGCGAGATTTGCGTTGCGGGAGGATTATCACACATTTGAATTGAACGCGTCTTTCAACTCCCAAGTGTTCCAAGATCACAATAATTCTCACGGTCATGCATTGGCATTTTTGGCTTGAGCATGATACAGAAAATACAGATTGTACATTCCGAAAAGTAAATAGCTATATGTAAAATGTAAATGCATGAAATTGATGGTTTTAGCTCCCCACTTGGGGTATTAAATATGAAAAGTGTTTGTGCAAAACATT
>JABASD010004102.1:0-16853 GCA_019776165.1 Pogonognathellus flavescens
CGGTTTCGGTTCGGGTTATGAATTAAAGGTTCCGGTTTCGGTTCGGTTATTGAAATTTTGATATTTCGACGTCTCTAGTAAAGAGCAGCCAAAAAGCCAAGAGTGCGTCCCAGCTGACTCTCTCATAAAGTCATAGTCATAAATGCAAACCTACTTCCAGAATGAACAAAGTCTCCATAAAAATCCAGTCGGCTATTCCAAAAGAAAACAACGCTAGTTCGTCACAAAATTCATGCTACTGCATCGAAATGGAATTTTTACTTATAAACGGACATCATTGTTCCTCCTCCCTTCAAAAATACGACAAAGTTCTACAGTAATCCTTGACAATGATTTCAGATCACAAAATGCATCCATGCAAAGAATTCATACACACAATTTGCACGCAAAATATAAATCGCAATAATAATACGCAGAGGAATACAACACATTCAAAATAAACGTAGAAATTTAGTACCAAAGGTATAACTTTGAACTTATATAACTCATATATACAAATACAACTACAAAAATCTTCGTAAGTCTGTAGAATTACTGATTTAATGTTCGCGTAATATATGTTTATCTCCTTGTGTTGATGCGGTAGATTTGACTGAGCGTTCTCAACTCGTCTCTCTCTGAACTCGCAGCACAACACACCAATCACTGCAACCACTGTCAGTATTTGTAATTGAGGTTTGTAATTTATTTTTATTCTTATTATCTTTAAACACTTTTACTTATCTACAATTCCAATTGTTTTACAAATTATTGATTTATTAAATCAAATGTCATCTTATATTATGGGTCTAACAATTTCAGAAACATTTCAATTGCAATTATATTAAATTCACCAAACTGGGTTTAATTTGAAAGTGACAATTAAAAACTATGAACTACTAAAAATTATGGGCAAATTCTGTAACATGTGATAATTTTGAATTTAATTCTCTAACATCTGACATGACTGATTCATTATGTACTGAAGTGAACCATTATTTGTTTTTTTGTTTTGCAATTTAGTTGTTCAAGATCCAATTTTTTGGTTTTGACTTATATCAACATGCCTCCGAAATCTAAAGCAAGATGGAGACAGTCTTCCTCAAAAGGCGATTCTGGTGTCAAAATCCCATCAAAATTTTTGAACTCGTTTGGTTTTATAAACTATGATAAAAATGGCAACGTTCCTTGGGCTGGTGAAGATGAGAAAGTATTGCTAACTGATGAATACAAAAGTATTACAAACTTTCTTGGAGTCGACTGCGAGATGGTTGGTGTTGGTCGTGATAAAATGAGTGCGCTGGGAAGAGTGTCAATAGTCAATGAATATGGCTACTGTATCTACGATACATTCGTCAATCCCATGGTCGAAATTACAGATTATCGAACCCAATTCAGTGGACTTCGACCTGAAAATATAACAGGAGGTATTTAATAATAATTTTTTAATCCACAGTTGAAAATGATTGTGATCAAAAGAAAATGACAAACTGATGCATTAATAATATTGTTCCAATTATTTTAGCTCCTTCTTTGGATGTTGTTGTACAAAAAGTAGCCAGTCTGGTCAAAGGAAAGACTCTTGTTGGACATTCTATACATTATGACTTGGACGTTTTGAAATTGAAGAAACACACAAAAATTCGGGATACTTCTATGTGAGATAAACCGATATCTTAATTTTGGAATTAAAATATAAATTCAATTAAAAATTCAATTTTTTGTAGTTATTTCAAATACATCTCTGGAGACAAGCGCACCCCATCTCTTAAGCAACTGGCAAAAAAGTATCTGAATACTGATATTCAGACGGGAGAGCACTGTTCGGTACATTCCATGTTTTATTACTATAATCTTATGTCTGAATCATGAAACATTTAATTGGGCAATTGAAAAGATTTTAATTATTTTATTGTACTTTCAATCAGATTCAGGATGCTCAAGCAACAATCAAATTGTATTTACGACATCGGGAAAAGTGGGAACGTTTCATTGCCAGAAATTAGTTAAATAAAGTGTCATGCCGAAGTTATATTCAATGCAAATCGAATATGTTTTAGCGTCGATAAAGTGAGATAACAAGCCATTTTGTCTTTTAAGGGGTTTTGTGTAAACTGATGTATGTACCAGCAAAAACATTACGTTGAATTTTATCATGCTAATTAAATTTTCATTAACGACAAACGCATTGCGACCAATATTAAAGCTTATTTCATAATTATGAGGCCAATTTTAAAGTCATATTTGGCCATGTCGTAAATTCATGTTAAAAGTCATATTTTGTCATTTTACGGTCATATTGTAGTCATTTTAAGTTAATACATATTTGTAAATTTTTAAAGTCCTCCCTTTCCTAGCCATGGTAGTTATGCAAACAATTGTATGAAGCTACACTGTAATAAAGATAGGCTTTAGAATTGTGGTTTTAGATCTTTGGTTAGACAATAGAAGAACTAGAAGGGGTGGCTGGGTGGCTGCATTTTGAGACAGCAAATAAATATGTAATGTATTTCACGCTTCTTATATTAGCTAAGAAATCTTGATAGAGCATTTCAAAGTTATGAGAATCAGCTAGAAATGAGCTAGACAGTGGTAAAGTAGGCAAAGACGAAGATAGACGATGTAGATTCCATAACACGTACTAGTATGAACTATGAACGCACAGACAAATACTATAAGGACATGACATCTCACAGAGTACTCCTTTATAGAAATATACCGTTTGGCATTTACTACCAGTTTCTACACAGCAGACCAGTTCTAATGACTGTCTGGTTTAACTTAAAACATCTCTGGTTTTAAACTTAAAGCAACGCTCCTGCTACACTAACACTCTCATAAAACATATAACATAATAACATCACACACATCCTATACGGTAGTGCTACCCATCATTTTCCTTACACGCTTTTGACGCATTTAAATAATGGCAGTATAATATTTTAATTAAGCATTTCTTTTGTGAATATTAAAATGTGCAAAACGCTCACATTGAATTCCTCCCTGCAAAAATATCATATATCTGCAAATGACAAAATATATTAACAGTGAAACGAAACATGTAAAAATAAGTAAGTACAGTAAGAAAGGCCGAGTAGTGCTCTAAATGTTTGATTTATGCACAACAAAAATACATAATTAGACTGGCAGTATTTGTAATTACATACTTTTCTGCTATATTATGTGAAACCGAGATACTGTAAGCAGTTTTCAACTGGAAAACCTTCTCAAAGAAATCCTTGTGGTTTACAACGGTTGGTTATTTATCTTAATTTCTTAAGATGTTGAATTAAAAGAAGTAAATATTGAAACAGTTCGTCACGATACACTAAACAGTAAATATTTATAAAAAGCATTAAATCCGCCGATACTATCAGTAAAACAATTAAAAAAATGACGAAAATTCATTGGATGGTTTTTTCCTAAAAACTCACTAACAATTTCCTTTCTTGTATCTAAACGTGGTTTTTCCTTTTAATAAGAGCTACAAGTACAAGCAATTTTGTTGGTTACAAAGAAAAGACTGCGCTGAGAGGAAAAGCTCCGTACATAAAACAAAGGACGAAGACGATGAAGAAACGAGAAGAACAAAAAAGAAGAAAAAGGCAAGGCAGGAAAAGCTACAGAAAAGCGTCGCTAGGAATTCTATTAGTAAAATATATCTACTTCAGTAAGTAGTCAAGTAAAGTCTGACAGGACATTGGAGTTGGTCTCTATTTCCTTTAGAACGGAGCAATAGGAACAGGAGAGGAGTAATGGAGTAGCAGTCAGTTCTTGGCTAACAGGAGGATTGAAATTGTAGAAGAAGGACTGATGGTGCATTGGAGGACAGGACACTACAGAGAGAGAGAAGCAGAGGCATGTACTTTGCTGGTGGAAGTTGTAGGAGCAGTTTTGTGTGAGTGTCTTCGTGTGAGTCCAAGTTCATGGTATATAACCGTCGGAGCAGAGTTTTACTTTCCCCAGTTTTGCATCACTCGTCAGCCGAGCTACATTGAATCGCATAACATCACTTCTTCTTCCTCACTCGTTCTTGCAAAGACACAGCAAAGCCAGTCCATGTCCCATATAACCCAAACATTTTCTACAACAGACACACAGACACTCCAGTGTCCCGTTCTTGCTAGTATATTATTCTAGTTACATTTAATACTTCCTTAGATGTCTTCTGCCTTGTTCCCGAACCGAAACTGAGAAGTGCACCTTCTTGTGTCGTGTGTACACTTTTGGAATATTATTATAGTGTAGGCACAGTAATAATATAATATATCACACTAGTTACAGGAAGAGACACAGGTCTGTTGGTAGGAAAGGAAATACATATGAGAGATGGGAATGCGGGTATATAGAATCTGATCTACCTGGAGCTGAACCAGAAATTCCTGTTTGAATTTACGTATATTTGCGAAAAAGTTTTCCTTATTCAGTTGCAAAGGAACGAAACGATTTCATCCAACGCTGCGCTCCTCGACTACATTACTTACTTGCTGGCAAGAAAAAGTTGTAGTTAGACTTGCAGCAGTACAACTCCACACTCCAAAACAACACCTCTTCCGACTCTCATCTCCTCTTTGGCTCCAGAAAAAGAAAAAGCAGACGAAGTCACTACGACTGCACTTTTACGTGGAGTATATGTATATTACCCACAAGTAGGGACACTCCTTTACCTTTTCCTTCCCCGCTCTCTGAGCAAAGTCCCTGCTGACTACTTACCTTCTACATGCTTTGAATACACAGCACAATAATCATATATAAGCAATCATATACTCTCATTTTACACAACTATACACAAAACATGAACTAAAACTATTGCCTCGGCTTCTGCCAGAAAACTACGACGACTACCCCTCAGAATTACTTTACTACGGTGTGTAGCGGAAGTGTAACGTAGCAGAATCTGCTGACACACGATTTCTTCCAGGAGTACTTGTAAAAGAGAAAGGAAAAGTTTTTCGTCCGTAGAAATGTATATGTAAGCTATATACTTGTACTCGTAGCGCTAGCAGTCGATGTGTAATATTCTTAGGATACTTTTACCTACAAAAACATTCCACAATCACTTGTTGTTTCTTCTACCGTAGAGAAAAACGACTTCAGAGAGTTTCTTACGTGCAAAGTCACTCAAATCCGGATTCTCTCCCTACAAAAAGTGTACAACTTCTAGCTCTGATTTTTCATTTCTTAAGGTATGTTTGTGTAATAAGTACTGTGCTATTCATCAGGGTGAAGTTCTGTAGCAGGGTAATACAAGAAAAACTATGTCAACTTACAGAAACACACATTGTTCCAAAGTGTGAAATATTTACAACTATTTTACTGGAAATAAAATTGCAAATTCCAAAGAAATAAATTTCAAATGTCAACTTATATTTGTAGGCAGAAATAGTAAAAAGTATCTGTAAGCTCTTACTAAATATTTTCATGTGTATAATAGGCATGTAAAAGTCAAAAAAGTATTAAACTGTCAATGAGTGGAAGTATTTCAGGGTTTATTGTATTATACATTAATGTTATAATAAATTATGGCAAGTAGTTTTCATGCTATTCGTATATTGAGGCAAAAAACTAAATTTAGCTGAAAAATTACGATTTGTGAAACATTTCCGATCTTTTAGTGTACTCTGTTTCAATGCGTTTACAGATGTGCCATTGAGTAAGTACGAAATAAGTAGAGTAAATTATTTGTGTGTATTTATAGCTATCTCTGTGCAAATACATGAGTGACTTTCGCCTGTTTGTACTACAAAACAGTTCTACCTTCTTTCCATAAGTCCCCAGGTTGCCAGAAAAACAAAATCAAGTACTGTATTTATTCAGTGTGTTTAAATTCAATTTAACTACGTGCATGACTTGAGAAAAGCAACCCATTCAGTATTCCCTGAACTTCTCGAATTCGGTTCAATTGAAACACTGTAAAAGCCTAATTTACACTTGCTTTCAAAGTAATGTGCTGACATTAATTGAACATTAACGTGTAAATAATGTAAATACCACTGAAAAATTACTGGTAAAGAAAACCTACAAGAAGCACATAAACTTTGTAATACATGATCTGCAGTTTAATCATCTTCTGTGTTTCTTTGTGATTTCTCTGTGTGTGCACCGACTTAAGGGGAAAACTAAGACGCTTCTTGTGGCCATCAAGTTACAACAGATAAGTAACAATAAGACGCATGCAAATAGGTAAAATTACATTTTATCAGTCTATTTTCCGCTTTTGCATCTTAATCACCTCAATTCTGAACTATAAATAATTCATATTCAATTCACATCGCCCCATCGTAAATATTAACTCGTATAATTGCACTGCAGTTGCAAAAATTATAACTTTCCCAGATTTATAATAACATTGTAATGTAACAAATTGTCTGTGCCAATTTTATATGTCAATTTGGGGCAATAAGAAAATTAGGGTTGGCATAAAAAGTATTACACATAAAATATTATAAATTGTATAACATATTCCTATTCTTGATGTTGAATATATTCCGCAGTTACACGTAAAAACTGTTATATCAACTAGGCAATCAAAATCTGTAATAAATTGTGACAACTGTCCTCGGAAATTTGACAGTATCGATATTTAAATCTTCTGGCAGACAAAAAAAATCAGAGCGAGTAACTAAATCAGAATTTCATGTAGGAAAAATTCCATATGCAAAACAAAGTGTCTAATTTAGAAAAGAAGGAATTTTAAGTCTCACGCACTCATTATGTAAGGTTTGGAGACTTGAAAGTAAAAAGCATTGTTAGCAGAATGGTATATTGTAACTGCTGTGGTACTTACACATAAATAATATTTTTTCTGATCATGTGTGAATATTTGACTAGTGCACAGTGGCAAGTCTAATTGTAATTGACTCTTTGGCTAGAAGCACAAATAGCTATTTTAGAAGTAGTTGACTATTTAAAGCATTACTAATTGAGTGGTGTGTATTTTGGGTGAGTTGTTTGTAAATAAAGGTGATTAGCGTATGAGTTAGGGGAAAGGTAGAATATGTGTGTGGGAGAATTGGGAAATGAAGTAATGTGGTAATGTTGTATTAGATTGAGCGATTGGAGTGCATTATATGGATGTCATTGTGTGTGGTCTGGCATTGTATTGGGTAGAAGAGACATTGTGCCGCTCTGATTGCGATAAAAGTATCGTATTTTAGTGTAATTGTGATGTGATGTCATTGACTATTGTTCTGATAAAGTGTGTTTGTACTTTGTACTTCTTGTACATCTAAAAGCTACTTAAAGTAAGAAAGATTAACTGCGCCGACTAAAGTAAATCTTCTCGGAAGACACAACGGGGGAAACATACGACTTCGCCATGACTGGCTCACAGACTATTCATTCAACTTGACACTATTGTATTCCACGCCACTCCTATTACCCACACAATTCACTCTTAACTACTCTCGCTTTCTCTTTCTCCGCCAAAATACACATCTCGCCCCTAAAGACCTTTTCCCCAGTCTCCAACCGCTTTCCTCCGACACAAAATATACATCTGTAGAAACACACACACATACCCAACAATACACGCTGCACCTTCCTTCTCAGTCGCTCTCCAACAATTCAATAATGCCATAGGCAAAAATAAAACATTACTCAGTATGACTCTACTGCAGATACCCGTATAACATTACCAACTGCACACACAATAAAAGACATTCATTAGTACTGCAAAAATATTACTCTGATATGTATAGAAATATAACGTGCACGAAAATCGCACTTAAATATAACATCACGTATAAACTAAAATCTTCCGCGTAAAATAACTGCTTGAAAAATCGGCAAGAAATTTATAAATCTGACACAAAATATAATGACGAGATTATCCAATTATACAATATTTTACTAGTAACAAAGTGACGAAACGGTTTTTACTGATATTACGTATACATTAAGTAAGTAAGACAATTTCTCTCTATATAGACTGATTCCCATTAGGATTGTCGTTTTGTAAATAGAATACAATATTATGGTTATTAAACTAACTAGAATTTCTATGCATTATATCACTCAATGACAAAATACAATACCTACTCAGAATATTTTATCTGTAGCGTTTGCATGGAATTGTATTATTTCATAAGGTGTAATTTCACTAGGAATTTTCAAATTGACGGACACAGGCAATAAGTGCTTCTCTGTTTCCAATTGAGACAAAGTAATTTTTAGCCAATTTTTCTTGGATACTTTACTGACAGTGAAAATATTAACAATTTTTACTTTTTATTGAAAAACAACTCACAAAAATATTTGAATGAAAACATGAGATGATTCAGAATTGATTTGTTTCATTTAGAAAAAAAAAATTGGCAAAGTAATCTGTATAATACTATTTGTTTGTAATGCAATTATGCATTTAAGTTTTGTTAATTAAATCCTGAAAATAACAATTCATTTCAGATGAATCAAACAGGATTTTATTGCTGAATGCAAAGGCATAGTCTCCTTGCAAGTACTTTAAGCGCCTACGAAATAATTTTCTCTTAGTAATATATTCGAATAGAAACAAGAATAAGAAAGTCAATTTGTTTGTGGATGAAAATAGAGGACTAATTAAATGTGAATAATTTCATGCTATAGGAACACAAAGGGAGGGAAAGTATTTACAATGACGCTAGTGACTCGGAGAGTTGTACTTTGTAGTTATATTATTGCTTCCCTTAATAAATGACAATAACTTTGAGCAAATGTTTATAACTTGTATATTTGGAACTTGTGTCGTGACTCCAGGATCCACGCGAATACGCCCATTTGATCAAACAAAAACCGGGAGATTTCATGTTGTTGTACTAATCATAATTATAATTACTTTCGACGATTAAGATTCCAACGGGGATTCATCGATAAATGTTTTCCTAGTCGAGGAAACTAAACGTCAACAGTCTACCTAACAAATTAGTAATATTTATTACTTCTTATAATACCTGCAGCAATAACATTTATTTTACATCTAGTTCAATACATACCTCTCCAACTCTGCTCTTTCACAAAATAATCAAAGTGTCTCCAGTCAAACCAACACAATTTTCATTCGTCTTCTTACAAGAAGCTTTGCAAACAAGTTGTACCTTGTAAGACGTGTGCAGTAACTACGCTGTAATACCTAAGTCATTTTTCATTACAATTGCATAACCCGAAACCTTAAAATTCAATGCATCCAAATCTGAGTCATTTTCAGACACGTAAAAAGTATTTCATTAAGTAACAATATTAAAATAGTAAAATGTACTGCTGAATTGAATTGGGATTTCTATTATGCAGATCCTTGACTTTCTTTTAATTCCTTCATTTTCGAAAAAGGGTTTGCGTATTATATAAAATACAATTCTTCTAAATATAGGAAAATTCCTGGAAATTTTTCTTTTTTTCCATGACCAAAAATTGTACTTTTAACAGTAAAAACATTTCTGATCATGAAAATCTCAACAGTTAAGTTCAACGAAGGACAAGGTGGAGAAAGCAAACATACCTATTTGTTTGTACTTGGGGAAAGTACATATTATGTACTTCTTCGTTGTTTGTGTTTACTTAATAAACTCTCTAAATAAGTTACTTTCTCCATGTTTCTGTCTATGTTTCAGTCTCACTTGAAACTGTCTCTGAAGACTTAATTAATATCCTGCACCATTTCGATTTTATACCTTACAAAGTTGCAAAAAATGAATTTTCTCTAAAAATATTCTATAATGACTAATCTTGAAATCTAAATTGTAAAAATATTGACGATGAAATTCCCTCTATTTTGAGGATATCGTCATTCAATGAATAATAATAATAATGTAAATATCCAGCTTAAATTTTTTTGCTTGTGTTAATAATGAAAATTTGGTCACAATTTTCAGATAATTTTGTATCTATTATAATAAATGCTCGAAATTTAAATTCCTTTAATAAATATAATAATATACTGTGCACTATGTGTACTTACACTGCGAGTGGAACAAACCCTTTTTTGTTTCATTAATTACCTTAATGGAGGAAGGAAATATAATTGAATGTGTAAAGGACTCAAGGTTTGGGGTTATGTTATGTGAAGCTACGATAGATTCACACAATACTCGACTCGACTAAATATTATGAGCAGACATTAGCAATTTGTGCAATTGACACGCAACGCAGCAGAAGTGAGATAGCCACGACTAATACAAGATTGCTGTCATTAATAAACTCTTTATGTTATTACTGTAAACACTCGTTCAGGAAAACTAGTGTTGTAATAACAATAGTAATAATACCAAACTTTCTACATAAATACAATTAACAATTTTACTCATACACCAAGAATTACTACTAGAACACCCTTCAAATACTCAAACACTCGTCGAATTTAAATATTCTACAATTTTGAATTTATCAATAAATACAAAAAACTAAAAAATAATACTAGTAGTTCTGTGCTCCAAAAAGTAAATACCTGTCGAAAAAAGAACGCAAGCAAATCTGTTCACCGGAAGTCAAAAACCTGGCAGTCCAAGACTAATTTCCTTCTACAAACCACAACATTAATTAGAGTGTTCCACCAAAATCAAGGTGAGTTTTCTCCATCATGAACATCCAAATGTTCTAATCTCCATTACTAAACTTTTAAACTACAGTAATTAATTCTTACAATCTGTCTTGCAACAACATTATTGTAATTTTGTACGTGTATCAAGTGTCGTGTGCTAATGAACTGTACTAATTAATTTGTATGTACAACTCTTATAAAATTTCCACACTGTGTATTTGTATATTTACCCGTACATTATTGTCAAATAGTTCACAATATCTAATTGTCCTTGCGTAGAAAATTACACGCTTTCCAATGAATGTATCTGTACATAGATTTACATACGTATGGTTATACTAATATTTGATATTATCTCTGTTTAAAGATTTATAACGTAGCACTACATAATGTTATGTCACTGGTACAGTTACTTTAAGAAAGGAACAGAGTGTGAAATTACTTTATGATATTCTATCCAAGTATACGCGTGTTGTGCATGTTTGTGTGATGTACTGTGCCAAAAGCGGAGTGTGAAATCATGAACTGTGTGCTTTGTTTGCCTGAAAGTTTTTTGGTTGGACTATCCGTCGTGTGTTGCATGCGAATGAGAATGGGAACTGCCAGTAAAATTGTTGGACTCTTCATTTCACTTAAGCTAATAATTTTAATGTATTCTTTGTCTCCTCCGATGAATAGTTGCTGATTGGCTTTTATTTTCAATTTACTATACTCCACAACTAAAGCCTTCATTCAAAGCATAATTAATATCTCTTCTATCCAAAGTCAGATATTTCAATATACATCTTTTATATTACGTTAACCTTAAACCTCTTTTCTCAACCTTCCCAACTTCCTCGTAATATTATTATTGCATTAAACAGACATTTTTGTATGTCATGGGGTATTAAGAGGCATTGCTCTGCGGCAAGTTTTTTAAAGATTCATTGTCAATGAACAATACCGTTTATGGTAGAACAATTATTACCTTAACTAGGATTTCCAGATAGGGTTGTGCCAAATTAACACAGCTAAATGATCCGGCCGTGCCGAAGGTAGTTATGCAACAAATTGTAAATTTTGGTACAAAAATTACCAATTACGGTAAAACTAATGCGTTTGTAAAAAGTTAGGGTTTTGCCACTTTTTCAGACGTTGTCCTTTATTTTTACTGAAATTAAATATAACAAATTCAAAGATTGGAGATATTTTATAAATTTATGACACGCTCTAAGTACTAGGTCAAGAAAATCAATTTTTATTCTCTTGCCCCTTTTGGATGGGTAGTAATATAATTTTAATGTAACCTACTCCTCGCAATTGATCGGAATATTTATAATACACTACGAAAAGTGCTCTCCTGGTCTGCTTGTACAGTGTGTTATGATTATGCATATAGTGTGCCATACTTCAGCCATGAGACTAATTTGCAGTGTCGTGGCTGACTGGTTAGTATACTTTGACAACTTTACAATCAATGTAAATATTTATTTGTAGCCTCACATGAGGATGTGTACACACTATGGTCTGATGTTCATATTAAAAAAGTTATTAGTACATAAAGAGCACGTGGGGAAATTAGCAAATTTCTTAATAGCTCATTATTTATTTGTTAGTAATGAATATTTTATCAATATGCGGCGAGAGGAGGAAACGAGACGAAAACACTCTTTCTGGTCTTCTTTCCCTATTAATAAGTTTTAGTACAAACTCGCAAGAAAAATCACAATAGTGAAGAATGTGCAATGAGTAAATAAAAACTGCTAAAAAGCCGTATACCCAACATTAGTGTCTCTCTTTTACAAAATGTTTGTTGCCTTCAACTGCTTCCTGTTACACGGGGATGTGTAAAGACATGAAAAACTTTCATTTTGCAAGGGAAGTAGATGGGGCAAAGAGACAAATTGAACTGTATTCTTTCAAATTTGTGAAAATATTTGTTGGTCGATTTGCCGTTTTGGAGGTCTCTACTAATAAAATTCCATTTTAGAACAACACCTTGAATATTGCATAAATGAGCAATGAATTCTGTAAAACCATGTCATGGCAAGAAGAAGGGCCCTTGATACTTATTCAAAACCAAAAGGGAAAAGTAGAAACAGGCTTGTGTACGTCGCAGATGTTCTAAATCCAAATTAATGCAAGTTTTATGTTTGGCAAAGCATAATTTAGCATTTGTATATTCATATTTTCTGTACTTCATTTAAATTTATGCAAGGATGCTCCATGCATCAAAATTGGAACGATAAATTCTGAATACTCAAAGCATAAATAAGCAAATGAATTTATTTTTCCCTTTGAGCCAGTTCCTCACGTTTATTTAGCAATTCATAATAACTTCTCACACATTTTTCTTCGGCTGTCATTATTATTTGCCAACAAATTCCAAAAATATTTATTTTCCTGTCTGAAATATCCATACGGTATATTATGACCACACTTCACGCTCCTCTACCATCATACATCAACATAACTCCTTGATAATCCTTATGTATAGGTACCTTGGTTTATCAACTGCAACCTTTTGTAAACTCTGAAATAGACAACTTAAATTACGATATGTACGAATTTCTTTCTCTTGGTTACTTACACTGACCAAGTCCTTATCACATAAAAGATTTATTTGCATATAGGTTGCAATATAAAATCATAATCATATAATAATTCCACATCCCAGTTTTACTAAAAATATACCTACATACACAGGAAGAATTAGGAAAATCATAATTTCGTTTTTACAAAGGTATTATATTGTCATATTTCATGCCATTATAGAAACTAAACGTGTGGATTTTATATGTATCCGTATTATTTATCAATTTGAGCAGGTAACAGGAATAATACTACTAGAAGCTATACATATAGTTATTGCAACATTTTGGCGTGCAATGGCGAAACATTTATTATGTTGTAGGTAACCTAATATCCTTCACCATTATGAACACATTTCCAACCCAATATTTTTCTATAGAGTATCCTTTTTCTACTCTCAATACTCTGAAAGTCTCAAGCCATATTTTGCAAGATTCACACAATCTCACGTTTTATTTGCCATCCTTAAAGTAAAGACAGACGTCTCAGTTTTTCGCTGGAGGTGCTGGTTCTATATACTTAAGTTTATTTTACAAGTACATACCATGAAATATTATTGTCAGTTCTTTTTGCGCGAGCAGGAGAATCTCTCTGTATATTACGTGTCAGTTTATCTTTGTGTACCACCATGCTAATAATAATAATGGCACGAGGAGCAGCTCAAAATATCTAATACATTACGGATATTAATGGTGGGCGAAGAAAAACAGGGTTGCCAAAAATTCCAAACTGCATTTAGAGACATTTTGTACCACCCAAAGGAATTGATGAAAGTAAAACAATGTAGATTCAGTTTGACAACTCTAATGCTCTAATGATATCTGTATAGACGAATCTACAATAAACTTTGGTTTTTAATGTACTTAATGTGACGAAGAATTCAAAAATGAAACGAATTCAAAATTTTATCAAAAAAATACCTGAATTTATTTAAAATCATTGCTAGATTTTTGACATTTTTGAAAAATTTGATGCTTAAATTTTTGACAAACTTTACAAATTAAATATTTAAGTCTGTTCAAAGACTTTGTAAATTTTTACAATTATTTGTACAATAATATTAGATATTGTACGGTCTTGTAAATTCGAATGCGTATGGCAATCCTGAGAATAACATAGGGATTTGTATTGTGTTTCTGTTTGCTTGTTGTGTAAGTGCGTGTAAATATAATTGCTACACAACCTGTACAGTTGCATTTGTGGGATGATGTGTCGTGTAACGTGTATGTGTCCGTTCGTGCCTCCAGAGAAGAAAAGAGAAGAGACCAGTCACTTTACATCCTCATGTCATAATGTAATTGCATCCTGTAGTCATTCACCTTTTTCTGTCTGAATTCAAACATCGCACTGCTAAACGCCAAGCGGTGTGTGTACAGAACATTATTTGTTCGCGATACCTCAAAATATTTGCGATGAGCAATATTCCATGGTTTACCTTACAGCAGCATCCTATTCAAATATTATTCGTCCACGCTTAGGAACTACGTCGTTGACAATATTTTATTATTCTTGACTTATACATCCTTACATGACTACTAGAATTGCTAAAACACTAATAAGTCAAGTAAGAGAGTTACAAACAATTAATTTGTTTAAGTAATTGAGAGTCTATATTAGTAAAATTATCATTTTGAAAGTGGAAAAAAACTTATACAAAAAATGCACTTGACATTTCTGAGCACGAGTATTCAATGAATATTTTTATTCGTGTCTCTTTTTCCTCTTGAGGAGTTCAAATAAAGCAAAAAGGGGTACAGTGGTAATTAAGCGCGTAGTGCTGCCAAGGCGTAGAGAATTGAATTAAAGCCCCCATGGACTTGGAGAGGATGAAAGGAAACGTGAACATTGAATCCGCTTGGGGCCGCTTACAATATATGGGCAAGTACTTGTATACAACCCCCAATGTCTATTTAACCCTCTAAGGAATTCTCTTCTGTGGTATAGCCACTACTTTTCATTTTACGCACTAAAAAGGAAACGTATAAAAATAAAGTTGGAAATCACGCTTAAACAGACACATGCTCCTATAGAATGTACTTGTTAAATTAAACAGAAATTTTCGCCGTAGGAAAGTAAATAAAAATAAAAATGTACGGATGTTGAATATTTCGACGTAGATTTGTCTTGCCTTTTAAAGCTTACTATAACTCTGGCAGTATTTTCGCATCGTGCAAATAATATGTGAGTTACTCTCACAAAGAGCTAAATACTTTCAATAAAGCTCATCAAATAAAGGCAGTTGACTGCGTTAAATGTAGCATGGACCGTACATAATGCAATTATCTTTAGACGGTCTTCAAATTGCTCATTGTTCTCATTAATTGACATCAGCGATTAAATTTGCTCCTAGATGATGTGATTGAATTAAATCATACGATTGAATTAAGATACCACGTTCTGTCATTGAAACGAACCTCCGATGCGACATTTATTTTCTCATTCGTTTTCTCTCAGTACACACGTTTTTATTCGTTGTCCTCATAATGCATTATTTACAGTCTAAATAAATTATTCACAACCATTTCACAGTTAATTAACCATTTCACAATGTCTAGTTCATTTGAATTAAAATACCTGATTAAAGCACTACTGCTCTGTAAATGCTTGACCAAAGTGAAGTCTATGGTAGAATTAAGTTATCCGTAATTTCACTTAAAAGATATTAAAGTCTCCAATCCAACAAGTATTTTGACATGGTTCCCACCTATCATATGAGGTTTAGTTATAGAATGAAATAAAAGATTGTGCGTATAATTAGGTTGCAGTTGGTGTAAGGGAAGAGAGAGATGACGTAAATGGAGAGAGAGAAAGAGTAGACTGAAGCGGAGGATGTCTTCTTGGACTTGGAGTAAAGGCAATTAGGAGAACTAGTTGTTGAAAATTGGTAGGAGAGTAAATAGGGGAGACGAGAGGAACATCTTGCCAGGCTCATTTTGTTTCTCTAGTGAAGCATTAAATAGAGTTGGAAAATCTAATCATGGTTCCATTTAAAGTGAGCTGATGTAGAACGTAGTGAATTTATTCACCAGCTTCAATTTCCATCTTGTATAATCAATGAGCCTCACCACCACCAATCAGTCTCAGCCTCAGTCACAGTTCATTTTCCTAAATACAATTATAATCTCACATGCACATCCGCTTCAACTTCTCTCGCACAGATTCAGAGACCATCCAGATATTATTATTCAATAATTATTAACAAGATCAACATAATGCAATCAACATTGCTCAACAGACCAATTTATTTAAATACCTACGTAAAGTATTTTCTCCTGTAATTCGCGACATGTAATGGTCGCGGCACTGCCATTCAAATATTTATAATCCGTTTGATTTACTCAACAATTTAAAAGGTGAAAAAAGTAGAAAATATTATAGTGTTGTCAAAATTTTTAGTGATGTGACAGTTATTATTACAACTTTATGCCAATTTAAAAATATTTTATGGCAGTTGAAAATAACTTGTTCATTTTTAGGGATAAGAAGCCATGTTGAGGGCCAAGAAAAGAAGTTATGTTACAGATTAATGAGAATTAATAGTAGACTAATTGTAAATCCACTTGAGTTTAAGACGATTCCTGTGCGAGAACTTTTGTGGTGAGACACTCTGCGCTCAGCCACCCATACAAAGAACAATTAAAAATTTCAATTATCTTATGCCAATGTTAAGAAAATTTATTCACTTTATAAAGACAATCATTGCTAATTATTAAGTAACGAAGTTATTAAGTAACGAAGTTACTTTATGTGAAGACCAGATCTGTCCGTCTGTCCTTCACCACGATAACTT